>WYEA01004115.1:0-37906 GCA_033558465.1 Alcedo atthis | reverse complement strand
TGGAGCCAGACTGCTCAGTGTCATCCAGTGACAGGACAAGAGGCAATGGGAGTCAGTTGGAGCACAAGAGGTTGAGGATAAACACAAGGAAGAACTTTTTCCCAGTGAGGGTGCCAGAGCCTGGCAGGGGCTGCCCAGGGGGGTTGTGGAGTCTCTTGCTCTGAAGACACTCAAGACCCATTTAGATCTGTTCCTGGGTGACTTGGTCTAGGTGATCCTGCTGAGGCAGGGGGGTTGGACTAGATGATCTTCGAGGTCCCTTTCAACCCCTGAGTTTCTGTGATTCTGTAATAATGCACTCCAGTAGTCCCAGAGGAACAATCCTTCATTAGGGTGTCTCTTTGGAGTGATGTTTTAGGAAACCTCAAACATTTCAGCAAGTGTAGACTTCAAGATGCTAATTAGAACCAAAAATATATCTGCCAAGTGAACATGAATATTAAAGGCAAAATGCACTAACCTTAACTTTTAAGGTTTTTGCCTGTATGGAGTTATCCCTCTGAAGACTTAATAAAAGCTTCAGGGAAAATAACCAAAAAGGAAAGTTATCCCAAGCAACTCTTTCCAGGATTTCTTGAAATGTATTCAAAACTCACTGGGGACTTCGGCTGATGTTTGGCAGATAAAGCCAAGAAACAGAAAGGTCAGGAGAAGTCAGGCTCACTGGTTGTTAATAAAATATTAAAAAGGAGAAACCACCTGAGCAGCTTCTTACAAGTGAGACTAGAAGCTATCAGGCAGCAAAGAGGCCCTAGTTGAGGGGTCAGAGATCCTTAAATAAACCTTGAATGTAAAAAGAAAAAAAAAAAAAATGACCTGAGAGAGCAGCTGAAAGGATTTTCACTGGCAGGCTGGCTATTTCAAGTTCCCCCTGTTGCATTTAGTTGTTTGAGAGAGACAAGTCCAAACACCACTCTTTTCACATAGCAGATTGCAAGATTTCTAGCAGGTAAAAATCTCAGGACTTCCCCACATAAATTTTCAATATTCTCTTCTTCCTTAAAGAAATGATGTATGTGGTTCAGGAAAGGTATGGCTCAGGAAAGGGAAGCCCACCAGTTTGCATCATCTGCTGAAGGAGTACTGAGAAATGAAAGAAAATCTGTTATCACCCAGAAGGCAGTATCTGTTAGCAAAATATCCCAAAGTAGAAAGGAAGTAACCAATTGTGTAAGAACCTTCAAAGCAAAGCACAGCACTTTGACAAAAGGATTATCACAATCCTGTATTCTTTCAATTTCCCTCAAGTCTCAGCACTACAAAGGAGGGAAAGGTGATGCCACTTGCCCAGTCAAAGCAGCAACACTAGGAAGCAGTGGTAATAATGAAAAGTACCAGCCAAACAGTCACACAGTGACAGCCTTTCCCATCTTCTAGCCCATCCACAGGCAAATGATGTTTGTCTCAGAGATATCTGTGCCACTGGCTTTCCCCCTCAACCTTATGCATAAGCATTTGACCATACCACTAGAGTCGAGTTTTGAAGGACTTGGGGTCTATTTTGTATTTATATATATACACCAAGTAATATAAACTAAGTAATTAATGTCCCAGTTCCAAAAATGTTTCTGTATAAAAATAATTCATATTAATCTACATTTTAGAGTTTTAAAGCTTGTTATTTTCAGGCCTACAACAACCTCTTCTTCATTAAGACAGTCTGAGGCCTATCTAAAATAATTGGAATGTTCAAGAAGAAATAGGAAAGTAGGAAAAAAATATTAAATATTTTAAATCTTCTACAATAGCAAGATGCCCAAGTTATTTCTTCAGTAAGAACTTCTGAGATTTAAATCAAGGGAAGAATTTGAATGCAATAAAATGGACTTTGGATCTGATCCAGAATACCTGCCTCAGTGTGCTACTTTATTATACATGACATGACTTGTAGGGTTTTTGCTTTTGTTTTTGGGGCTTTGTCATATAATGAAATCTTGCAGGAAGTCTTAAAAGAAAAAAGAGAAAAAAAAAAAAGGAGAAAAGTCTTTTAAATTACTTGTATCTAAGCCACTAGAAACAAAATGTAGTATTTTCTTTATGTATGTGAAACAGCAGTTGATCTCTTCAGAGATGAAAACCAGACAGTCTAATTAACACTCACTTTGTAACCACTTTCATTCATCTGCTGAGATCCAACCAATGTGAGATTTGTTACCTGGGTTTAGCTCTGAAAAGCCACATGTCATTCTCCTTTCTGCACAACAACACCTTGGGATTTAGACAATCACCTGCCTTCTACCCTGTCAGTCTGAATCTGCTCCAGCACTGGTTTTGCCATAATGTAACTGCATTTCTTACAGTCACTGACTTCTGCTTTAGGCAAGTAAAGCAGAGAACAGAATCTGTCTCAGTGATATTCTTTCAAACTTGCTTGTGTCTGACTGTAACAGTAAGTTACTGAGATTTAAAAAGAAAAGAAAGGGGAAGACCTACAGTAGACAGAGGAGTAGAGAGAAAGCTCCATCAATGTAACTTGAACATCTATTTATGGTTGCTAATTATATAAGTATTAAACTCTTGAATGCATATTTTTCATTGCTTCCTTATTATTAAAAGAAATATCTCTGTCCATGAATAGTCACCTGGGGATCTAAGACCATCTGTGGTGCAGAACTGGGGTGTTTGTATATTCAACCAAACTCCAAACCAACTGGTGATCAGTCATGAGATGTCTTCCTCTCATAAATACATCTCCAGTTAATATTCACCTTATGGAATAAATGCTTTCTTATTGGATGAGAGTATTGTGGACGTAATTTAACATTTACAGGACTAAGGTGCTTTATAAATTATGTTCTTTATAGACATCATACCACTGCATTCTTCTGAGGTAGGGTTCTTCGGACCAGCTGAAGTTAAGCCTTGAATTAGAAGTGTGAAGTAGTCCTGTACCTCAGGACTTCAATTACAGAAGGTAAATATGTGTTCAAAAAAAATAGATGGCTAAAAAAAAAATTAAAAAAACAAGTAAGGTCCATGGTGCAAGTTCTCACATTTCTTTAACAGTAAAATAACAAAAAGACTTAAAAGCAGCAGTGTAATTTCCTAATTAGAATGTATTCTAATTATTCTAATTAGAATATTATTCTAATTAATGCATTCTCCCTCAAAATGCATCATGAGAACTTGTTGATTTTTATGACAGCTTCAGTGGGAAAAGTCTACCTGAAATCTTGGTTCTTCTTTCATTTGGAAATGTCAAAATGCATTGTTTAAAAAGGTTAATTTTATTTCAGTTCAGTCTCATCAGGGTGATTCCTCTCATTTAGGCATTTGTACTTTGTTCTAGTATGCTAGAAATATTACATGAACACTAGGACTGTACTTAGTCTATAAACTATTAATTATTTGGTTTTTTTAAACTACCTATGTTCCTACACTTGGGTGTTTTGACACCAATTACATAAAATAATTTTTGAACACCAAGAACATTTGTCACTTAAAAAAGCCTTGTTGAAATCTGAAGGGTCATGCTTTATGCACAGAAGAAATGGGAATACTGTTGTAAGAAAAATGATAAATGAGTAATTGTGTAATTGTGTGTGGGAAGATGGAACAGAAGGCATCAATCAAAGCAGAAGGGAAAGGCACAAGAATCAGTAGCTGCTTCTTAACAAATCCACCCCTATTTATACATGGCACTTGTATTTAGTTCTGTCATACATCTGCTTTTTCCCCAGTCATGTCTCTTTCTCTATCTGGCAATCTCTGGAAAGATTCTGAGCAGCAGGATTTGTTGTATTACTAAGGTGCATGCTTGCATTTGATTTTGTTCATTTCTCCTAATGGACATTCTCCAAACCACTACACATTCATATACAGTGCTTGAATACCTGCTGTGAATGACCAGAGAGTTTCACAGCATCTGCTATCAGCCTGAATAGTCCCCAGCACGCTGCAGAGAACCCAAGCAATGTCTGAAAACATGCATGGTAAATATACATTCATCAGACCTCATACCATATACAATTTATAGTAACACTCTACAAATAAGAGAATCATTGTCTAACACTTCCAGACAGTTTCCACTGTCATTGCAGCAGTAGCAGAAACATTTCTGAATGTCTTGCACAGAGAAAAGACTAATGCTGGCATACTATGTGGCCATAACAGTCTGACAAAATTTCAAAGGCTGATTTTGTTGTAGATTTTATGCAATTTGAGGCAGGTGAGGACTCAAGCCATCGGGCTCCATGGACTTGTGGATGTCCAGTTTGCTCAACTGATCTCTAACCCAAGACTCTTCTACTGAAGTAAAAACTTCCTCCACTATTCCTCTGTGGTCTTGGAGACCTGGGACTCCTGGTAGTTGTTCTTAGTAGTAAACACCAAGGCAAAGGTGTCATTCAGTAACTCAGCTTTCTCTCTGTCACCAGGTCACCAGGGCACCCACTTCATTCAGCAGTGGGCCCACATTGCCTCTAGATGAAGGCAACAGTATCTTGGGGGGGGGAGAAAAAAAACCAACAAAACAAAAAACGAGGGAGGAAAAAAAAAAAATCAAATTTCCAGTAGTAAACAGAATTATTTCCCAATTTTCCCATTACCCAAGCAATGTAAAAGTGTGTGTGAGTAATTTTTGTTACATTTGAAAAGTTTGGGTAAGTTACTAAACTTGAAAACCACTGAAAGCTGAACTCACTTTAAGGCTAAAACTCACAGAGAATAATAACATCTGATAATAATCCCTGGGTTTATAATGGAATATAGCATAGTATATGAAAAATTATGATGGAACATCAGTGTTTAATTTCTAAACTGCAGTAAATAGTCTAGATTACATCACTGTATATATGCAGATGATTGATAACAGAGTAATCAAGTCACAGGTTAGTGGGGTGGATTCACTGGCCAGCTCTGCATTCTAATATCTGCAAAGATGTAAAACTACAGTAGATAAGCACTGGCATTTCAACTGCTCTGTAACTTCACAAATGGTTGTGCTGTTATTTGCAATGTGGGAATTCGTATTTTACTGTTTGTTCTGCAGTTATTTGCTTTCATAAATTGGTATTTGTATTTCTACAGACTTCATCAGTTACCACAAGATGTGTGGGCACTAACTATTTTGTTAACATTAGATAATGCTCAGAATAATGACAGGCTGGCTCTGGTTAACAAAGCAAGCTGCAAATAAACTTTTTTCATCTGTGTTCAAATGCTAATTAAAATATCTGCTTGAAATAAATTGTTGAAAAGAGAAAGATTTAGAGTGTTGCTATTTTTATCAATATAATAACATCCTTCTCAGGGAGGTAGAAGTCTTGCAGGCAGAAAAATTACAGCTGCAAAATTATTATGAATTATTATCTCTTCTTATGGGGCTTCAACTGTACATGAATGATGAGTATTTGGAGGTGTGTTAGAGTTACAATGCCCTGAAGCCACTCCCTCCTACACACTAACTACACTCCCACTGCTCAGCTCCCTCAGAAGATTCAACTTGCTCTCTGCCAATTGCTGTGACCATTGTATTTCATTAGTTAGCTGTTCAGAGACTGCTGGCAGTGTCCAGGCAAGAAGGCCACAAAAGCATTCTACAGGCAGGGTAAAGTACAACCAGAAAAATAATTTGTCACTTATACTACAGAGTTCAGGCAAACTATAGCAATCATCTCTATTCTTTAGAGCAGCTTCTAAAACTAGATTGCTGTAAGTTTATTGCTCTTTCTCAGAACAACAACAAAAAAGGCATAATGCTTGAAAAAGAAAAATTCATGTAAAGGGGAAAAAAAAATTAAACAGCCTTCAAAAATATTAATCCCAGCAGTTATGCAATGATTTTGTCTAAGATCACTAAAATAGTCTTAAATCAGGGTTTAGCTCATATTATCCTCCAATAGAAGTGCAATTCCAGATATTTGAGTTTGCATTGAATATCTCAAATGTTTTAGAATAAGGCTTGCATTATTTTGTTTAACTTTGTGTCCAAGTTCACATTCCATACATAAACTGTGATGGTTTACAAGTGCTCAAACTTTTTATCACGTTTATGGAATAGTACAGTTTTCTTCATGTCCATAAGTGTACTGGTTCCCTTTTTTCTTTTCATGGTTGTGAAAGGTCCCAAGAGAGCTGTGTGTTAACTTCCAGAGAACTATCCCAGATGCATTCTTAACTTTTACTGTGCTAAGTAATTCTGTCCTTTTTGACCTGAAGCAATTCTACATCTTCCTTCTCTTCATTTCTTATCTCCTTTCATCTGTTGTTACTGTCAGTTCAAAACAAAGATGAAGGCAATGGCAGTGTTACCTGACAAAGCATCCCACTTTGTTAATTGCTGTTACCACTGCATCTCATTCATTGGCTATTCAGAGACTGATGCATTCCTACACCTGGGAGTGACTGACACACCAGAAGGCTTTTCTGCCATCCAGTGTGAACTGGACAGGCTGGAGCATTGGGCAGAGCAAAACTTAGTGAGGTACAAGGGCAAATGTAGGCTCCTGCACCTGGTGTGGAACAGCCCCATGCATTAATGTAGGGTAAGGGTAGACCTGCTGGAAAGCAGCCCTGAGGAGAAGAATCTTGGTGTCCTGGTGGCCAATAAGCTATCCATGGAACAGCAACGTGACCTTGTGGACAGGAACGCCAGTGGTAGCATGAGATCCATCAAGAAGAGTGTCCAGCAGGTCAAGGGAGGTCATCCTCCCCCCTCTATTCTGCCCTGATGAGGCTGCATCTGGAATACTGTGTCTAGTTCTGGGCTCTTCAGTTTAAGAGAGACAGGGAACTACTATCCAGTGGAGGGTAACATAATGACTGGAGGGGAAGTGAAGCATCTCTCCTATGAGGAAAGTTTGAGAGCTGGGAATATTTAGCCTGTAGAAGAGAAGACTGATAGGAGACCTTATCAATGTCTATAAATATCTAAAGGGTAGGTGCAAGGATGGATAGAGATGGACTCATTTCAGCAGTGCCCAGTGACAGGACAAGGGAAAATAGGCACAAGCTGGAACACAAGATGTTCCATCTAAACGTGAAGAAAAACTTCTTTACTGGGAAGGTGATAAAGTACTGGACAGGTTGCCCAAGGATGCTGGATGGAGTCTCCTTCTCTGGAGATATTCTAAACCCACCTGGATGTGTTCCTGTGTAATGTGCTCTAGACAAACCTGCTTTGGTGGGGAGGTGTTGCACTAGATGATCTCTAGCCATCCCTTCCAACTACACTTCTGTCGTACTCTGTTTGGATACACATTAACTGAGATTATTCCAGCACCCTGGAAAAAGTTGCACTTCAGAGACACTTAAAAGTTACCAGGTGACGACCCACCCTAAAGTTTCATTTTTATTTTTGTTTTCAATTATTCCAAATTTTTACATTTTTAAGCACATCAAGTTTTCTCACTGTTTCTGACAAGGACAGGTAAAGATGCTATGAGGGTGATCACATTTTACTGATGTTTTTAATAGCCATACTATTCTGTCCTCTCTCAGCTTTTTCAGTGACTCACCATTTCAACTTCTCTCCACACAACCCTTCCTACACATTAATAGCAGCATTCTTCTCTTTTTAAAGAAGATTCATAATACTGTAATATAAGTAAATATACATTATGTTTTAATTAGTGATGACAGCAGTCACCTGGGGATAAACTGTCCTGAAAGTAAGCCATTTTTCAAAAGGATGAAGTGTTTTATTTGAGGTCACCCAGTAAGTGCTTACACAGGAAAAACTCAAATTGGAAACAGCCCTTGAAGACCAAATCTTCTGTTGATTAGTTATTCACTGTGCACCAAGCCACTTGCTCCCATGGGGTCCACCTTGCAACATGCAAATACTTTTCTTTCAAACTATCCTTTGTTGTAATTCAATAGCCTGTTTGCTTGATTTTGCAGTTGTTATTCCAGAATCCTTCTGATTTTGAATGAGTTTAAATTACTAGTTCTTATGAATGTGCATCACCTGTTAACCCAGTATTTTCATTATACATCCTTCTTCAAACCTGTACACAATTACATCACTAGCATAGCTTCAGAAAACACAGATACTTCTTTTTTTTCATTTATTATCTGAAACATTAAGAAAAAAATAGTCTAAAATAAAGGTCTCATGAGCATGGGAGATTTCCTAGTATCCTGAGAGCTCTGAGGAAAGTCTAAATGACAGCAGCATATACCCGTTTCCACTAACACATGAAACACGTTAGTCTATGGAAAGTAAAAATATAGAGCTTTGTTATCTGTGTCATATCCATGAGGAAGTAACAGTCCTAGAGTTTTTCTTTAAATTTGGACCAGTGTTTTCTGGGAAGGTAACACTACAGGACTGGGGATAATTAACATTATCCCCAACAATACACAACACACAAAATCAAAGGCTTTACTTACACATGCTGTATCAAAAAAATCAAGTTCACCCTTGTGCTTAGAACTGTCAAACTGTGATTACTGAGTATCATTTAGAAATGCCTTTTCCACACTACCTTGTCAAATACCTTATAAAACTTTATATGTAAATTAAGTTCTTTCAATTAGTCTTCTATACCATACATTTTTAATTTGAATGTATGCATGTCAGAGTAGATAAAAATGTAGAAATTTTTTATAGATAAGCTGGTTTTTTAGATAAGCTGTTTCCCCTGTATTCTAGCCTAGAATTCAAAAAAACATCTGACCAATATATAAATATACTGACACTTCTGTTTCTACATATGAAACTACTACAGCTGCCAAACCTTTGCCACAAACAGAAAGAAAACCTCTTTATTACTTCCTCAAGGTTCTTTTAGTAACGTCAAGAATCTACACTAGAAATCCCTCTTTACTTTTCCTTTGGATACAGGTATGAGAGTAAATAATGAGAAAGCTCACAGAGAATCTACAAACGCATGATCTGCATTAATCCAAAATACTAAATTTAGAAAAAAACACCTACTTCTACTTTAACAGATGTTTGCTGTTTTCAGTATTTTACCTGGAGATATGGCTTCCAAAGAAGGAAAGCAAAAATGTTGTTCTAATAACTAGCCAAGGAGTCAATCTCAGCAGCTGACTGTTAAATCTTGATAGGCAAAGAAAGGCATTGAGCCATATAAATCATACTTTTATTTTGATCAACATGCTACATGGCAATAACTAGTCCTATAAAGATTTGCTTTGTTGAGCGTTTTTTTCGTCATTGAGTTGAAAAGTTCATAGTTTCAACTTACAAATTCATAACATACAACTGATTTGAGATTTGTGAATATATAATGGAAGAAATTAAAAGTTGGAAGCTGATGCTGGCATGTCAAGATCTCTCTAGGAAATAGTTCTTCATAGAGCTGGTTCTGTTGCATCTCCTATATTGACTTATGAATTTGCATTTCACTAGGGAGGTTTCTGAGGCATTTCTTCATAAGTGTAGTGACTATAGGCAAGTTCCTTTATGTTGCTCTCCCTGATGCAATTCAAAAAGCAGCTGAAATTATTTCAAGTACTTCCAATTAGCCTGTATATTAAGCTTCAGAACCTATCAGATCATTTTATCACTGTATAAAATGCATGTTTCCCTTCCCTATTTCTAGTTTCTGAAGAAACACAAATAAGAAGAAACAGGAATTACTTACTTATATGCTTCCTAGGCAACTTAATGAGTAGAATTGAAAGAAGAGGCAAGAAGAAAATATATTTCAAAGATAATTTTGAGGGTAGTAGTTTGGGTTTTTTTCAGGAATTATGATTCCTCGGATATAATCAGGTGAAATTTAAATATTTGTGGTTTTAATTAGTTTATAGTGGTTCTGTGATTTACTTGACTTCTTATCACTTTTTAACAATACTCCAAAATGGTACAGTATTACTAGACTACACATGGTGTTTTTAAAATCTCGTGTTTCACACTAGATATCAGGACAGCAAGGGATCAGAAGACCAGTGAGCACTTGGGCCTGTGATGTCTGAAGTTCATCAGGAGCAGACCACATTCGTATTTCACAGGCAGAGCCACCCCTGACTACACAATATACACAGCTCAGCAGGGTACAATTCTCTTTTCCCAGTGTCTTAGCTCCCACAGCTCTGATGATTCCTGCAATAAACCACTCCTCGGTTTAGCCATTTTAAAGTAAAACACATCTTTGTAGCAGAACTTTACATATTATTTGGCATTTCTTAAAAAACAAGTAGCAAAATAGGAATGCAGTTCCTCCTGCACCATGTCAAAAGATAATAAATGTAAAACTAACTGGTTCCTGTGACAAGAACAGAATTTCCAGTGAGACTTGTGGACCATGAGTAAGGTACATATAGCACAGGCCAGATTTTTTACTCCTGTTTTAGTTATGACCCAAAAGCAGCACATTCATTTACATCACTGGAGAGATAAGGGAATTTGTCCCTTCTGTCAGTCAGACTTCTAGAAAAGACAGGCATCTCTGGACCACCAGACAGCCCTGTTCTTATCCACCATGCCCAGTGAAGGGGCCGTTGTTCTATCTTTGTCACCCTGACCATTATTTTGCAGGAGACTGTACTTCCACAGAGGGATTCAGCACTGGAAGAAGCCTCAGAAGGGTTAGAAGGCCTATTTCTCAGCTGCAACTTTTTTTTACAAAGTTGGCAAAATGTTGCATTTTGATGTTGTAGAGATTTTCTCCATGTCTAATGAGCAATCCAGCACGCCAGTCAGTCCCAGGAGTACCCTCTATCCCACAGGCAGGAGACTGTAGCAACTCAAGAAAATTGAGATTCTTTTCAACAGGCTTTTTGAAAATGTGTTGTATCTGTGTCTAAGAATACCAAAGGACAATGCCACATATGGCTGAAAAAGATGGCAAAACAAAGAAATTACTGGAATTTAGTATTAAATTATTTTGCTACTCAGTATTAGTTTCATGGCTGTATAAATGATCTATATAAATGATCTCCTTCTCTTTAAGAAATCAGTTAACTCTTGGAAAGAAAAATGTTGGCAGAGTCAATTCATTTATTTTTTTTTAATTTATCTACAATTCAGATCTTAAATTCAAAATCAAGCCAAGTTCTCTTTTGTATCTGCAACTTCTTTGTGAGAAGTGAAACAATCACTTGGGACAGAAATTTCAGAAAAAAAGCCCTTATTTATTTGTTTGTTTTTCATTTTATCAGGTCCTTTGAATCATAAACTAATCCTAAACACAACTACTGTGAAGATTAGCTAGCTCAGCTTTTTAGCTTTCTCACTACTAGAGAAGCATTTGATATACAGAGAAGACAAAGAGAAGAAAGGAACTAAACCAGGTTAGGGAAGTAAAATCTGGCTAATACAGTGATGGTGTTTTCATAACCAAGCTAATGTTGTCAGTTGATATCAGTGTAAACCTGACATAAGAAGCATGATGATCAAATATAAGAGATACAGCCACATTTTCAAAGGCTGCTAAACTCCCCAGTTGTTTCCCCATTCTGTAAGAAAATATGAGTATTCAGTAACTTTGAAGACTGGCTCACAGCTCTATTTGTGAAGATAGCTGGGGGAAAAAAATATTAATAAAACATCCCCTAAGAAAGCTCACAAAATTAATTGGCATAATACACTCAAATAGTAAGGGCCTAGGAAAAGATACTTGGACCCCAGGAAGAGAAAGGAAGTGAAGGGATTGGGAGAAAGGATTGGTAAATTTAATTTAATTCTTACTGAATCTGTACATTACAGAAGAACTATACTTAACCCTCTGGCCTGCATTTGTCTAGGATTAGGGCTAGTGTTCTGGAGCTGGGAGGTGGCCATAGCCACGATAGACAGCCAAACCACCAATGGGATATTCAACACCACACTGACATCATGCCCACTGTATTCAGGAGGGGTTAGCCTAGATAAAGTGTGGGCTTTGGCCATTCCAGCTGTGCAGGTCTGTGGAGAGGGCAGAGTGTTTAGGGCAGCTCTAGATGGACAGCTCGTTCTGTATTACTTGGTTTATATATGGTTTCATTACTATTATTGTTGTTATTTCTCTTTTACTGTTCTGTTAAATTTTCCTTATCTCCTTACCCATGAGGTTTAGCTGCCTTCTCCCTGTTCTTCCCACCCCACCAGAGGTTGTATAAGCCAGTGTGTATACCCCATCTGTGTGTATAAGCCAGTAACCACATGGTGCTCAGTTCCCAGACAGGTCTAAGTCACAACACCCTCGTAATAAATATATAACAGCTATAGATTATTTTGATATTTATTAACTTGTCCTTCATTAGGCCTACTTGAAATTATGAAACTCTCTTGAAACCTATACATGAAGCTGGAAGTTCAAGAGGAATTATGTCAGAACCTCTTACCCTTTGTGTGGAGTGTGATTTTCTCTGTCCTTCTAAACCTTTCAAACTTCTCCTCCTAAGCCATACACAGATTTGTATTTTTCATCTGTGTTGCTCCATGTTGGGAATGCAGAAATGGATCAAACTTTCAGAATACAGACTGTCTGTTGTGGGATGAATCGGAGAGTTCAAAGGACAAAATTCACATTTTTCAGATGAAGACATGGAGAAATCAGCAGATCTGAGATAATAACCAGTTTGTTATATCAAGCAGATAAAAGAAGTAGCAAGCATCTAATACAAAATGTATAAACACATCATAAAATTAAACAAAACAGACAAAAATTAGACAAACCTAAATATTAATTCCAGTCTCTTTGATACTTTAATTTCAGTGAAAAAGAACAAGATGATATATGGAAATTAAGACTTTTCAAGAAGAAAATGAATGGCCAAGTGCCTTTCTGAAATGCTAATGGTCTGTCATTTAACTACTGACAAACACATATTTGAAGGGGCCTTGGCTTAGCATAGCTGGGTTATTTCTGTAAAAGCAGAGCAATCAGAGCATAGAGCTGTCACGTTTTAGCCACATCTTCACTGTACACATTTGGGAGAACACATCACCAATGCCAGCTGCTACCTGATGCAAGTGACAAGCTAGTAGAGCTTTGGAGCCTTACAGGGAAAAGTGAAGTGCACAGACCACTACAAAAACAGAGAAACTACATTTACATTAAAAAGGAAAAAGAAAGACCACTAGAGTTCATCATACTCTCCTCTGCAAAGTAGTTGCAATACCAGTGAAAGAAATTATAATCATCCCCACATTACACTGACTAGAACTAAACCAACTATTGCATGGAAGGAAATCAAGAAATGCATTAGTGGTAAATGGGTGAGTGGTCAATTTTTTTTTGTTAAAATAATGTTAGAGGAAAAGAACTTAAAAACATGCTTCTAGAAGAAAATCAAACGAAGGGCTTTTTTTTTTCCCCACAACAATAAATTACAGTCACATCCCTCATTTATGTAACTGTGAGCTGTAACATGAAGTCTACTTCAATTCCATACAGTATTCTACTATTAGTAATGATGTTTCCCCTGGCTAAACTTAAATAGGTATTTGTACTAGGATACAATTCAAAGTGAAGTCCTGTTCTATGTATGTGCTATGTACAGACAAACTTGAAACCAGAAAATCAACATTGAAAGTAAGATGGACAAATTATTAAAAAAAGAAGAAAAAAAAAGAAATATATATTAATTCTGTCTTTACTTTTGTGACTATGAAAGAAGTCTTGACTGAAATCGGTTCACTTTCTTTTTTAGAAAATAACCTAACATTTATTTCTGTCTTTCTACAGAGCTGAAAATGCTAAAGATGACTGGAACTGAACATTAGCATGTTGCTGACAGAGACTTACACAAGGGACTCGATACCAAACTGTCAGTTAACCTGTCTGGTGAGATTTTCAGGTGAAATCCAAGTAGATACACTGTCAGAAAATTTAGGCAAGATTGAACCTGGGTTGTGTTTTGATGTTAGCTATCATGTTAGTAGAAAGTAGGAACTCACTGAAATAAAGGCTTGAGGCTAACTTAGGCACTACATCCCTGTATAGTAGGTGAACAACATACAATAGTCATGAAGTTATTTTTTCCTCCTCTCAATTTCACTGAATCACTCCAGCTTCAGTAACAAGTTGCCACTAAAGCAGCACATTTAAAAGAGGGAAATTAAAAGAAATAGTTTGAACATCAGATGGGAAAATGTTTCTTTAAAAAGGTACTTCTATCATTAGAAACATTTCTATCATTAATAATATTCAAGGAGGCACTACTAAAAGGCATATATGGAAACAGTTCTATATTCAACCCAGCTATGAGAAAAAGGAATGGATTACTTCCCCCAAGATCATTTTTCTACTAATTTAAAATGTGCTATCTGGATATTCATAAGAAATAGGACTCCACTGTAATATAAAGATTTATTCATCATAATCCACAGATCAGAAAGTGCAAGCAGCAGGATAAAACTAGTTAGTAAATACTTTTCAAATTCTCCTTTCAGATGAAATCATCTCATATTTTGTAGCCCAGAATCTTCAAGTGGACAATCTGCTACGTTTTCAGTTTTCTATTAAACATTACAGAATAGTTGCTGTTAATAAGTTGCTTATGTAACACGCTACAGACCACACACATCAAAGGAGATACTAATAAGCAACACACTCATAAGAAAGTGACAGTATCATAAACTGTGAAAAAGGCAAAGAAAGAAATAATTAGACATTTGAGATATTTTTCAAAATTAATTAAGCCACTGTTCTTTTAATGGAACAGGCTCTAGTGAGGACCACTACTTGAAAGAATTTATCCTTCACAAGAATTATTGAGAAACTAAAAATACATTCATATGGACCAAGATATCACTAATATAAATTAATATATTAATATGTATCTGTAATACTCATATTTTTTAGTTTTCATATTAAGGTAAAATTAATTGCTCTGCAGCATCAGTCATCTTGAAAGTAACTGAAGAAAGCAAAAACATAAATTAATTTGAGCTTTTTAGGCCCAGACTGTGTTTATTTCCTGAGATAGTATCCATCATTTTGATTCCTCTCAAGACCACCATTTTCAGGTATATATCCAATATGATAATTTCCTATAAAAATCTTTCTAAACAAATCACACAGGAATATCTCAGTAAAGATTCATATAGAATTCATTATAAAAAGGCAAGCCCCAGAAGCAGATCATGAAAGCTACTACCAAGTCTCCAGTTATCTTAGCATCTCAGCCTTCTGTTTTGTATATCTGTCTATTCCTTGGAGCACTGGATTTCTTTTCCTTTATATTTTAGTGGACCAGTATAAACCAGCAATTATAAGCTCAGGGCTGAGCTTGTAAATCAGATTAGACTTCTTCAGAAGCGTATGACATTTGATACTATTCTCAGGAGTCATATTTATATGCAATTTATTGGGCCTAGGGAATATGGGAATATATTTTTCTTGTTTGACATCATGAATAGCTACATTATTTTGAATATATCATTACTGAATCTCACTTACTACCAGGAAAAGTAACGCTCTCTGTCTACAACAGACCCTTAAACAGAAGTGAAGTCTCAGAAAATTCTAACAAGAGAAAAAAGTTACCAAATTCTTGCTTCTTATAAACTCTAATTCACAATTGAAGTGACCTTAATGAGAAGAGTACAAAAAAATCAAGAATAATAATTACACAAGTTTTAAGGGACCAGATGAATAAAAAATGACAGGACTGTTTTCAGTAAGCTTGTTTTAAAGTTATTTCAGTATCAGTAAGAAAGTTGTTATCATTGTTTTGTCACACACAATGACAAGTGAAGAAGTTCCCCTGACTAGGGAACTGTGTCCAAAAAGTCAACATTTAAGTGAAATTCCTAAGTCAATTATTAAACTTCCCTGTTATCACTCCAACGTTAATTGAATATTATCAGATATATGTTTAAATAATGCAAGGCACCTGCAAAGGAAAAGACAAAGTCTAACTTTTGGAAAGATTAGGCATACAAGAACACATGCTGTGACACCAGCTTTTTATGCCTTCAATCATCAGTGAATTTTAGCTTACCACAGGCATGATCTCCTTGTGTTTATAATCATATTTTCCAGGACAAAAATGCAATTATATATAAACATTCAAAAATGCAGTATATTTTCAGTGAAGCAGATAGCATCTATTCCTTTCTAGTAACTTACATGCAGCAGCAAGTAACTGTGACACAGACACCTTGAATTTCTATGTCTATGCAAAGTCACTTTAGTCAGTTGAGTCAAAAGCCTCCTGATAAGAAATCATTCCTATTTGGTTAGAACATCAAGTTTAATGTATGTATTTGAAGTCTGAGAAGTAAGAGTTCTTAAATAGTTCATGCAGCATCATTAAATATTATTTATTTATTTTGCTTTAGTTGCTACCTCTCCCTATCCCTCTCCTCCTCCGTCTAGCTTAAATCAGGCATCACTTTATAATGTGTCAGTAGTGGCACTGGAAGAATACAGGCAGACTTTAAAGGCTCAAGGACTTCTTATGCAGTTAAGTAATCCTGGTGATAATTATTTAAAAATTTCCAAAACTCAGCTTATCACCTAAAGGAAGATGATATATTGTTGTCCTCAGCCCTTTCCTGTCTTATTTAGGTCAAAGCATCCTTGGAACGAACAATGTCTTCTCATGTTTGTATCCTACAAGGATTAAGCAGAGTTTGGGAGGACATAAATGCTACTGCACTCTAAGAATACTAATACTTATATACATGAAGAGCACCTCTCACAGCAAATTTAGCAGAACATTTGTAAAGCTATCTTTATAAATAATAAAAATACAAAGATCCAGACATTCTCTTAATTCTCTTTTTTTAGCTAGCTCTTTCATGTCCAAGTCAAGAAAGAGAATTATTCTTTTCTGTGATCTGCCTCCCATAGATAATGGGTTACACATTCAACAAAATAACGTGTATGTTTTGCCTCTTTGCAGTGCATACCAATATGTGGTTATGGTTATGCTATAGGAGTTGAATTTAAGAAAGCATTGTTTTCTTAAACTGTTAATTTCATGGTAAATCATAATAAGACAATTGCACAATCTGCTTGATTTGAAAGTCTCTGATGTTATTGCAAACTCTCAATATTGTCTATTTAATGCTAACAGGCAAACCTGGTTAACTTTTAAGGCATACATATTTGTATTTGTTATACTGCCCTTCCACCCTGATTTTTGAAATGACACAAAACAGCAAGTGAAAAGACACCCATTGAAACTGCACATGGCAATTCATGCTATAGGCCATTTGAAAGAGTTTAAAGATTTAGAGAAGACACATGAACACACAAGGCAAGCCTTGCTGAAAAAAAAAAAAAAAAAGAAGAAAAAAAAGAATAAATATTTCCAATTCCACATAAAAAATCCTGAAGTACTTCAGGAAACTTGGGTCTGAAGAAATTAGGACACTGTTTTCAGTATTTTAAGGTGTTCTAGAGATACTGGTGCTGTGATCTAGATCAACAGTTAATTAGCTACCTGAACTACATAAAAATGATTTGGATTTGCAAACGAAGAAGATCTGCTCCAGTTTGTCCTGAGGGGATGGCATTCCTACAGTGAGTGTCCTGGTAAGAACAGTTATACAAAATGGGATTCCTTCCTGTAAATTGTGCCAGTCAGGCAGCAACAAGTCATCACATTTCACAGATACCTGCTCTTGAAGGGTACCTCTAAATGAATTGAGATATTCACAAACAAGTGAGGCATGTAGAAAACCTCTCAGCACCATTAAATGTGAAATGAGTGGTGCATATCAACTGGTTCCACACAGTACACACATGTAAAGTTTTGTACTTTTGTGTACACTTTTGTAAGGTGTAAGTCTCATGCGAGTGTCACTGAAGCTGCTTTTTTTAGAACAGAGCAAGATATGTTTTAAAAAAGCTTTTGCATGTGAAGTCTTTTGAAAAATTAATGATTCTAAACTTAGAATTTACTTGAAAGTCTGACTTTAAAGTCTTTTGAACAAAACTGAGCCTTCTCAGCTTCAAAGACATGGGTATGTGCAAATTTGTTATCTTTGCAAATATGATAATGAAGAATTATTTTTTTTTTTATTCTTGAAAATGGCTTTTAAACTTGAATAAATACATATCCTATGGCATTCAAATCTTGTAAAATTGAAATTAATCAGGACTTTTCCCTTTTACAAACTGTGCAGACAAAGCTTGGCAATAGAAAAAGTCACTAGTACTTAAAAAAATCAGAAGTCATGTATGCATGGGTTTGCTTTTTTCTTCTCCAAATCACTATTAAAACCCTAAGGCAGCAAAACCTGATACTAAACATGTATCATCCACTTATTTGTGCTTATTGTATATTCCAGCAGCTTAGAAACTTAGTAACTATGACTTTGGTATTTATTTACATTGAAATGCATCCTTTGCTTCCATGTTCTTTAATGGTCTTTCTTTAACATCCTTAGAAGGTCAAATGAATTAATCAGAACTGGGATGGAATGCTAGTTGCACACAATACACTTTTATAATGAAATACAATGCCAGTTTCTCCAAACATGTCTTTATTTCAAGGCCTCAGTGGATTCCTTTCTGAATATCTGTTCAGAAGAATTCCTTGTAATTTACTAAACCACAAACAATTATAAATTCAAATTATTTTGTCTGAGACTAGTTAGATCTGAGCCTCTCAGGTTTAGGTGCTGCATAAAGGTATCATGAAAAGCAGCATTGCTCTCATCTTCATAACAACTTTTAATTGATTAATTTGTCCTTGCACTTCAAAAGCTGCTTTTCTAAATTCTTTGTACTGTTGTGCATTTCTATAGAACATCTGAAAGTCAAAAGAAGACAATTGCAGAATGCCTGAAGAATAAGCCCTCCCTGGTTTTCTTTCAGGTTCATGAATAGCTGAGGTGGTTGAGAAGGAAAACAACCATGTCATCATGTTGGCAGTATTTCAGTCTCTATTAACAGAGCATAAGGAACATCAAATACAACCACACAGCACTTTTTTGCTCTAAAAGTATTGGATTTGGCACATGAAAAGACAAGGACTTCTCAGGAAGGTGCCCAGTTGCTGTTCAATGTGGTCTTGTTTTCTTCCATTTCTAATATAACATGTTTTCTATTTTCAAATGTAGCAGCTTCATGGATCCAATAGTTTTCTGAGCACTGGAAATAAAGAAGTCCCATTTCCAATAGATTTGATTCTCTTGATTGATTTCCTTTTCAAATGAAATTATATCAATTTTTTTTTTCTGACACTTCATAAATCTATAGTATTTTCATGGAAACATAGCAGCTGCCAACCTCAGGTATAGAAATATGGTGACAGCATCAAAAATTTATTAGGGGAAAAACCTGAAAATATTTATATCATGCCTCTCTGTCAAGTATGTTTGAAATAGATGATGGCATCAAACAGTCCAGATATCTGGTTCTATTTGTGCCACACTCCTGAATTTTTAAACATGCCTTTCATGACAGCAGTATAAAGAATATCACATGGTTCTGCCCAGTACAGTACGCAGCTCCACATCCAATCACCTCATAATAGCTTCAAAGTCATTGAAGTCATTGAAGAGGCTGAAGAAACAACACATACCCTCAGGGACTTTCAGTTAGGAAGATTCTTTCTTACAGGCCTGAGACCCTGGGGACATTAGCAGGCAGCTGCAAACTCAAAGGGACTGCTGAAAGTTTTGCAGACTTCTCTAAACTTCACTACCTTCCCTGACAATCTCTCAGTTGAATTCCATTGTGAGACCACGCTGCTTTAGACTTCCCTTCGAGTTTTCAGACTTGTACAGGTTTGCAAGCACTTCTGATCCTCATTTCTCCCTCCACAGACTCAGCAGTACACAGGCTGGTTTTGAGATTAGATGTACTTGAGATATCAGAAATCATTCTCCTCAAGAACTATACCACTCTATTCTGCATTTTACAGTGTCAGTCTTCTCACAGTGTTGATCTCCAATCCTTTTTTTCTGTTTCTCCTCTCAGTTATTTGTCAGTTTTACTATGCACTCTTAATTGCTTTAAATTGCCTTAGATGTATCTACCTTTACTTTCTAATTTCAATTAATACACCCTCTCACTGCTGCTTGTATTGTCCATCAATAGTCCTTTACTACTGTATTTCCCTCTACTTCAGAACACTCACTGAAAGGTACTTATCAAAATTAAATTGTAGGCATGGTCTCAAAATGTCCCATATTGCTGTTTGCAAACATTTAGGGAGAGCTATACTAAACTCTTGGGAAACAGTTGTATTTTCATATAGCTTTATAAAGGTTAAATGCAAAGCCTCTTTATCTCATCTACATTTAAAAATTCCTCAATCCTGTAATAATTTTAAAATACTCTCAAAATTGCCACAGGTTCTGTGTCTGGTTATGGTGTTTTGTGGTGGACATGGGAAATGTGCGAGGTCTTTTAGGCACAGATTCTTTTGCCTCTACTCTACTGCTTAGTACAAAATAGCATCCAGTCCTGTAGAAAACAATTTTAATAATACCCATATGATATCCTGAGTATTGTTAAACCATTTGATTTGTTTCTGTCTTCTATTATATGGCTTCTATCTCAGCCTATGCATGGTTAGTTGGCCTTCTCAGGGAACTGCTTGGACAAGTCCCATGGGACAGGGCCCTAGAAGATAATGGGGCCCAAGCAACTTGGCTAATATTCAAACACCATTTCCTCCAGGCTCAGGATCAGTGTACCCCAAAGAGTAGGAAATCTAGTAAGACAATTAGGAGACCTGCATGGTTGAGCTGGGAGCTGCTAGATAAGCAGAAAAAGGAAATATATAAAACATGGAAGGAGATTCAAGCCACTTAGCAAGATTACGGGCCAAGAAGGCCAATGGCATCCTGGGATGCATTAAGAAGAGTGTGGCCAACAGGTCAAGGGAGGTTCCCCTCCCCCTCTACTCTGCACTGGTGAAGCCCCATCTGAAATACTGTTCTGGCCACCCCAGTTCAAGAAGACAAAGTGCTAGCTAAAAAAGTATGATGGTTTCTCTCGTTTTAAACATTCCCACTAAAGCATTGTAGAAAGTACATAGAAAGTAGAAGATGATCTGCTTCTTTGGCAGACTCTGCTGATGATCAGCAGAAGCAGAATAGATCCCTTTGAGCTAGTGCTCTGAACAAACAGAAAAAAGTCTTTTATTCAGAAAAGATAAATAAGGCATTAATCTGGTTCCTCAATCCCCTATACAGAGGATGGCAGAGCCATACACCAACCATATGCTGAAAGAATGTAAAAATATCTTCCATATTATATGGCCCTGATTCTATAATTTGTAATCTGATATTCACAAGAGATTTGTCTTCCATTATAAATTTAATTACAGTTGCTTAGTTTTTCACTTCACTCTCTAGAATGAAATCTTGAGAGAAGAATTAAAACAGTAGGATCACTCCAGGTCTTTTGTGTTACCAATTTTTAGACTCTTGCATT
The DNA here is from genome assembly GCA_033558465.1 of Alcedo atthis. Lineage (NCBI taxonomy): Eukaryota > Metazoa > Chordata > Aves > Coraciiformes > Alcedinidae > Alcedo > Alcedo atthis. The sequence continues at coordinate 16,664 of WYEA01004115.1, read as the reverse complement.
CTCAAGAACTCTTGTTTCTTTGAATAGAAGGGAAATGTGAGAAAAAGAAAAAAAATCCCTATTCCTGAAGTCTACCAGTGAAATGTTAGTTTAAAAAGAGATAGTGAAGATACAGGCATGGATTTTAATCTTATCTCAACTTTGTAGTCAGGAAAAATTACATACTACAGATCTGGACTTTTCTTCTCTATTTATCACTATTCAAATACTCATCAAATACTACCAGAAATGGAAATATATACATCAGCAGTTTCCGATAGTTGTGCTTTAGTTCCTTGAGAAGATTACCCCTTTACAGCTCATGACTGTGAAACACTGAATTTTGAAGAGTACTGTTCTATCCAGCATCTTAGCACAATTTATTTCAAAGTTTCACACGACTTTACAAGGAATTAATTTTCAGATTGTCTTTATAAGGAAGTGATGTTATCCTGCTTTATGGACAGGCAAATTGAATCCCAAAGTTTAAGTACTTTTCTTTCCCCAAGGCTTAGCAATAAAGAGAAAGAAAGATATTCTTATTTCAGTTATACATCTATCTACTGGAAACACCCTTCTTCATTTTGGGCTGCACACTTTGTTTGATACTGAAGTAGCATACAAAAAAGCTTCATTCTCACAATAGTTCTAAAATTACTTATTATTATTATTAATTACTAATTACCTATTATTACTTATGTCACACACACCACACTTCAGTATAAATCAGTCAAGACAGTGCCCTCCCTCCTCTAAGTTGATTCTGAGCCAATGCCTCAACACAGTGCAAGAGATCAGTGCTCTAACTGACCTGCCATCTTTCAGGCCTGACATCTGCCATGATCCTGACTACTTCTGGTCATTCAGAACTCCATAATATTTTTTTAATTAACTCCAATGTCCTAGCCAAATCCCATTTTAGGTAATTACATTCAGGCTGCTTAACACGCCCTCCGTAGTTTCAGTCTGAATAGACCTTTCTTCACTTTTCTGCATAAAGATTTATGTTGCTATTTTGTGAAAAACAGTATTTAAGGATTTTAAAAGTGGAAGTCATTGCAAATCAGACAAAGACTTACTGCCTTAGTCTCTCCTGATTATAGATCGAAGTTAAGACAATAGTGACATCATGTTTTCCATTTGTGTCTAAAGCTTTTAATGCTGCTCATCTTTAAATAAGATAGGAAGTGATGCAATAGCCTGTTAAAGGAATAAAGATTAAGTACCTATTCAAGACCTGAAAGGGAGGTAATTTTCTGTGGAAGCCTTCAGTTGCAACATGTCACTGAAACCTCTAATAAGGAAGAGCAGCAAAGAAAGTTTAACTGAATTTTGTCCATACACTGTTAATGAATTAGTACTGACCAGGCTATATTCCTCTACTAAAAAAAAAAAAAAAAAAAATGTCCTGATGATGAACTGTGATATATTTTGCACAAGCAGATCCAAGTCAGAGCCATTTCTAATTGAAACTTGAAATCATTACATTATTAAACAGTTGTCAAAGTTCTGAGTCCACTAGTCAGTTGTGAAATGTCTCCATCTTCTGCTGTCACACAGACATAATATCTAAGATACAGAACACTTTCTGATCAGTTTCATATGTATAACTTGGGCACACATCATGTTAGAATAAAATTGTTCGGTCATCACCAGAAACATCAAAATTTCATAAAGCTACATACCTGGATTTGCTCTCCCACAACCTCAGTATCTCTACTGATATCAGAAAGAAAAAGGCAATAATTTTACAGATCTATATTCTCTAGAAGATTTTGCTGATACATGCTTCTTCCATCTCTTTCAAATAGCTTTCCATCTAAGAAGGTTTCCATCTAAGATGTACATTTCTGTACATCTAAGGCTTGACCATCTTACTCTAGCACTGCTCTCTTCCACTGGTCTCTGCATCTTCCCCATGAATTTTGCCTGTACAGACTTCTTTGGATTAGCATCTTGATTACAGATGAGAGAGATGATCAGTTCTTTCACAAAGGTCATTAGCAAAGCACATGCACTTAACTTCATGCTACATCAAAGTCACAACTAAATTGGAATTAAGCAGATACAAAACTGCTCAAGTTAATACCCACTAAAAAAAAAAAAAAAGCAATAAAATTAAAAGGTCACAGAATATTTTAAATATTTTCCTTTTCCTTTTGAATTTAGGGAAACTAAAATAGAAATAAGGGGTGAGCACCTAATCCTACCAGGATTTTTTTTACACCTTTGGGAGACTTACATGACTATTATCACACTTGAGATAATTTATTTCCTTGTCATCAGGCACTGTTTAACTGTTTCTCTTGGTTACCAAATAAGCTGTGTCTCTCCACTAAAATACTCTGCCATTGCAGTAAAAATGATCACAGTGTGATTTACTCCTACATTCTCTTTCAGAAGAATTGAGTAATTTGTGAACTGTTGCACTGACCATGGGAAACACCTGTTGTGTCCTGACAGGATCAATAGGTTTCACTGCTGCAAAAGTATGTATGGAACCTCAGCCTTGCCCTCACAGCAGTCTTCAATCAAAGGATTATTTTTTTCATTCTGAAATCCTCCAGAGTTTACAGACATTTTCCTTAACCATTGGAACAAAACAAGTCATAGCAGAGTATGGAGTGTTCCCTGAGTAAGTTTATTACTTATTGATAGTCTAATATTTTGTCCTGAGTTTGTCTAGAATAGGGTTAATTTTCACCAGAAGATGGGAGGGGGACACATCCAGGATAAACAGCTGAACCAGACAATGGGATATTCAATCCCACACTGATCTCATGCCTGCTATATAAGGCAGGGGAAATGGGCTGGCAAAGGATGCTCAGTCACTGGTAGAAAGAGCTAGTTCAATCTGTGCAGTTTGTATCACTCTTTCATTACTATTGTAATTATTGCTGTTACTTCTCTCTTTGTGCTGTTCTATTAAATTATCTTTATCTCAATGCATGAGAGTTTGACTTTTTTTCCTCCCTATTCTCCTTCCCATCCCATGAAGGGGGAAGGAGTGAATGAGTGACCATGTGGTGCTCAGCTCCTGGGTGGGTCTTTATAGATGTACAAGATTAAGAAAACTTGTCTTTTGATGGTTATGTAATCTATTGTGAACTACATTGACATATGTACTCTGACCTTGATCAAAAATTCTCTCCATGTACTTCTGTTTAGCATCCTTAATTTTGCTTTCTTTTGCTTAATTTTGCTTAATTGCTTTTTTAATTTTGCCATCATACTACTTGCAGGTTCTGCAGTTTTGCTCCTCTTCAGGTGCAACACAGTTAAACACCAAAAATGCCTACCAAAGTTCAACTCTTGGCTCACAAGACTGTGTAACTCAGCACCACAGAGCCAATCTGTCACTAGCCCTACACTGACCAATGAAGAAAACAAGCCATGATCACCAAGGTCAAGTTTTGTAACATCAAGGAAAGATTTTTAAAACCATGGTAGCCTGACAATCTGGTTTATGATTAATTAAATTCTAAGCATTGATGAGAATGCAGACAGCCACACACAACACATGCTTCCAATGAGCTGTTCAGTTTCTCAGAGACAATGCTGGCTGACAGAGAACTAAGGTGTGACAGTAGCATAATCAGTACCATGTTGTTTTGTGTTTTTCATTCAACTTAACAAACCAATGACTCTTTAATACAGCAGCACTAAAGCCATACCTCTGTCTTATTAAGTATTATTTAAGAGCCAACAACTTGGTTTCTGTTATAAACACAAGCCACGAGGTTAATATCACAACACATTGCTAAAACCACACAGTTTGCTTCATTTTGTCTGACTGGTTTTAAACTCTGCTGGTCAAAAAAAACCCCATTATTTGTTCCTTGACAAGCTGTAAGGTCTTTTCAAAGCTTCATTCCTTAAAAAACTTTCTCAGCATTAATTGCTCTCGTGTCTATTACTCAACAGTTGTTTCTCTTCGTGAGTATCCAAATAAATTGATTGATTTTGGACAAAAGACGCTGCACATTGAAATCAATTTCCCTTCTATAATACTTTCACATCTAATTTCTTGTTAATTTCTTTCACTTCAGGCACTTGTTTTGTCTTTACTATCTTAACCAATGCCCCAGGATTTGCACAAAGGACTGCTAAAATTTCAGTATTTTCTTTCAAACTTTTTAAAGATGCTATAGAAGACAGATGCAGCTCACTTCAGTCAAGAGTCATTAAAGAAAATTTTAAAAATCTAGTGTCTTTTGACTTCCTCCATGAAAACATAAAGTAGTTCTGCAGATGTAGTCTGTGTAGTACCTTCACAAGCATATTCTGCAGTTTGGCAGTTTTCAGTGGATTGATGTTTTTAATAACAATGAGTCATGCACAAGAACCTGACCTAAGGGAATTTCTTCTCAAAATTTACAAAATAAAACTTCAGATGGCAAAGTTTGTTCTCTGGGGTTTATAAAATTATGATTGAATTACTTTGGGAAACTTGTTTTTCCTCAAATACCTGCTATCCAAGCAGAGGAAAACTACCCAGTAAAAAAACAGAACACTGTTAAACTCTTAACTACATCAAAGAATGGTTTGTCAGGAATTTATCACTGAGAAACAGGGCACATTGTAAGACATCCTAAAGGATGGAGAAACAAGCCCATTATCAAAGCAAGTCTTTCTACCAACTGGGATGCAATTTTGAGAGAGAGAGCAAGCATGAGCACACTTGCACACTACTACCTTCAGTTCCTATCTGAAATGTGCAACATGAAAACTTTCCTATAGAGACTTTTCCTGAAAACAGGTGTGCACTTTACCTTGCTAAGTAGAGCATTGGAATTTTTATAATTGATATTTTTCTGCTACCAGTGGAGTATGCTGTGATTTGCAGAGTTAGTTGAGACGGTTCTTATACACAGAGATTTTGCTAAAGATTTCTGTGCTACAGAATTTAGTTAGATTTCTTTCATGGACTTTACTTTTCATAGTTAACAGCATTTTAGATAACTTCAGTATAAAATTGAATCATGTATCTCTCTACCTTAGATTTAGCACATTGACTAATGTCTTAATTGACTAATGAGCTTAATAAGCTCATTGCCATCAAGCTCTTATTAGTCATGATCTATTCCAGATATCTGAACATACAAATTTCATATACAATTACTAGGGAAAATTCAGACCTTGATGAAATTATATTCTTTGCAGTTACAGTAACTTTAATAGCTAAAGGCAACTGGAGATACAGCTGAATGCATTATAAACCTAATCGCCTTCTTTTATAGTTAACCAAACAGCTTCTTCCTCCCCCTACAGTAACTGAAGAACAAATTATCAATAATAGGCAGATGGCCATTAGCATAATCCATAAAGCCAGAAGACATTACAGTACTTTGTATCTATCAACACTGATTAGCAGCATAACGTTTAATTAGCCTCTATGAAAAGAACAGTGAGTAATAGGGTAGGGATATGACAAAGGAAGTGGTTTTAATAATACACTGGATGTTTTTCAAAGTGAAATAATTTCCAGCTCACAGGCTCTTCACCAAAGGGCACTTCAGCAAGGGTTGATTCAGAATGTGCACACTGATCAAAACAAGGAAAATTACAAGTTTTCATGGGCATAAATTTAGCTGAGGTATTAGAATCTAAGCAGAAATAATTTTCTATGAGCTGAACAAATTCTAGCTTGCTAATAAAAAAAACAAATGGATTAAGGGATAGAGGCATATTGTGACTTCAGGAAGAAAAGGCTGTGTATTAAAGTGTGGTTAGCACTGTAAAACTTTCCTTGGATTATGTCCAACAGGTCTTTGACAAATCCTCATTTGCTGATCTTCATTAAACAAAATATATACCTATATCTAGCTATATAAAAATATAAAAATCAAAGTCTAAAGACAACAAAGCTTAACAGCTGAAGTCTCAAATATTTATTCAGTAGTATATAAAGAAGCCCCAGTGATTTAGCCTTAGCCATTTCTTGTTTCATAGTCTATTTTAGTGGCAACAATCAAAGTAGATACTTGCTTTTCAGGTGAAAACCTGAATTTATGTAAATATTGAAGGATGCACGTTTGACTGAACAATGTTTTCAAAATACCTTGTACACCTGACAGGGAGGTCTGAGGACTTTATCACAAAGCTCAATATAACTCTGTGTAAACAAAATGAATAAAGCACATAGAAAAGGCAATGACTACCATTAATAAATATTGGAATAAACACACACTTGTGATTTAGAGCATCTCTAAATCAGAGAAGACTAAAGAATATAAATTTTATGTCATCTGTGTTAGATATTTGAGTATATTGGCATTCTTTCCATTACAATCTCTTCCACCCTCAGGTTATCTGAATGATAAAACATGCCAGCAGTCATGGCAGACATGAAATTGTAGCAGAGATACTAAGACAATCTGGATGTGTGTGGTGGGAACAGATGTGCCATCAAAGTAAAAAAAATATTTCTTTTGCAGTACTCTATTCTTATATTAGTCTTGTTGGTATTAGCTACACTGAAGACACAGCTACAGAAAAACATGCACTAATACCAATGGCTGTAGATTTAAGTTATTTTCTTCCCTCTTCTGTCTGAACAAGACAATGGATAATGGGAACAGCTGGGAGAGCTGGGGCAGAGCCGTCAGTCAGAAACTTGGACAGAATGAGGCAGACATAAGTTCCTAGAGTTGCCAGTAACATTGACAAGTGCCTGAAAAAGTAAAAAAGAGTGGTATGTTTTGTTCTTTTGATTTGAAACATAGATGGCTCCTGGTGTAGACTACGTATCGTGGGAGAACAAGAAAGTACCGTGTCAGAACATCCACATCAAGAATCCATTTTCTCATTAAGCTTGCAATTGAACTAGACAAGCATCTGTGCAGAAAAGCACAGTCACAAGCCACATCAGGGAACTAGCTTAAGTCAGATACAAAAAGTGAGATATATTGTCAGGTACAGGCTCTGTATCTGCAGGTACCTCACTGAATGGTATAACTTTTATCTGCTAAAACATACTACCACCTGTTACTGGAGGAAACAGGACATAGGCACAAAGTCCATCAGGTGGTATAACCTACTCCAGAAAAAAATTTTGGAAAGGTAATATTACTGAAATAGTTTGAAGATTAAAAGGATTTTCATATCCCTTCCAGTTCTTTCCAAAAAGGACAGTCTTTGGACAACTAAATAATGTTCCAGGTGGGAAGTGTCAGAGAACTTCCTTTCTCCCTACTGGAAAAGAGCTTAAGAAAACTGCAAGTCATAGTGCTGTTGAGCTTCACAAAACTGTTTGATTATGACAATGGGACTCATTTCAAAAACAATCTTATAGATAATTGGGCCAAAGAGCATGGTATCAAGTGGGTGTATCACATCCCCTACCATGCACCAGCCTCTGGCAGAATTGAACGACATAATGGACTATTAAAAACTACTCTGAAAGCAATGGGGGGTGGAACTTTTAAGAACTGGGACAAGCATTTAGCCCAAGCCACTTGGTTAGTTAACACCAGAGGATCAATAAATCGAGCCGGTCCTGCCCAGTCAGCCCCACTACACACAGTAGAAGGGGATAAAATCCCTGTCATGTATGAAAGCAATCTGTTGGGAAAAGCTGTGTGGGTATTTCCTGCTTTGGGCAAAGGCAAACCCATTGGTGGGACTGCTTTTGCTCAAGGACCTGGAAGTACTTAGTGGGTAATGATGAAAAATGGTGAAGTACAATGTTTAGCTTGAGGAAATTTGAGTCTGTGTGAGAATACTGCGTTCAAAGCTAGATATTAATTACATAATATTAACAGTATTCAAAAAGTGTCTTTCAGGATAACATCATGGTGATGACCATGGTGAATTTGACTGATTTCTTGCCCAGTAGATTTTGTAAGTTCCTTTTTGAATTCTGTATTATTAGGATGGTATCATGTAACAGACTTAACGTCATCTTCAGATGTCCTTGTTTATTGTTTTCTCCACTTTATTAATGAAAATCAAATTTTATTGATCCCAGACTGGTACTGCACTGATCCTTGGCCAATTCTTTTCCATAGTGAGAAGAGATCCCTTCTTTCCTGTTCTTTATTCAGTGTATCCAAGAATGAGTAATGAAGCAAATTATTTTATTTCATAAATTTTCATGGGGAAACATATCAAAGAACAACTATATAAAGTCCACTAGGTACTCTTTTGTTTTTATTTTTGTTTTTTAAACTGATCTCTTCACATTAACCCAGAAATTTGGTGAGGTTTTATCTTCCTTAACTGACCTGCCAACACTTGCCCAGTTGACTTTTAGCCATACACTCAGTGACCTTGTTTTTTATAGATTCTACCACATAACTAGGATGGATGTTAGAGTCACCAGTCTGTAGTTCCCAGGATTCTCTCTCATGTCCTTTTTATAGATGGTAATTATTTGTAGTCATGGCAAGATGACTCCCCATCTGTCACACATCTCAGCTATCAGTCTTGCAATTGCACATATCTATTACTTTGGACAGCCCAGGTGAATGCTATTCAATTCTGGTAAGATATTAACATTAAACATAACTATTTGAACAAAACTTTTCTTTGAAACAACCTAACTTCAGGAGTCTACAGGTTGCAAAGACAGGTGATGCAATTGGTATAGAAACATCACCAAAATCTTCAGAAGTAAAAAATAATGTACAGAATTTATTCAGATTCTCTTCTACAGTTTTATCACTGCCAATTTGCTTCATCATGGTACTGGCTTCTGCCTTTTGCTGTATTTAGGAACCTTTCTCTATGATCTTTCACACCCTCTGAAAGGTGCTCTTCAAATTGTTTTTCTGGTCTTCTTACAGTTCAGATCCCATTTGAAATGTCACTTCTCATGACTTACCAGTTCTCTTTGGGGTAAGTTTTCCATTCTTGACCAATGGCTGTTCCACTAGGACAACAATTTTGTTGTTATTGAAAATAGGAGGGGTTTGGCCTCCATTTTGTTTTCAGTTGAATTGTGGTACATAGTTTACCTGAGTTTTTAATAGGTTTCTAATAGGTTTTAAACAGTCTGTAGGGTGCTGGCAGGTCTTATCACAAGGTCACTTGTTCACTAGTAACTTTAAATTAGTCCATATCAACTATATAAAAGCAAAGGCAGAACAGCACTTTTTGCCCTACGTTCTAAGACTAGTTGCTCTAGCAATCAGACATTTATTGCATCCAAAAATTGCATCTCTATGGCTTTCACCACAGATTCAACCTACATAGTCTACAGCTGAAATCTTTCATTATTAGTCCTTGTAGCCTCGCTAGTGCACTTAACATTTCTGCATCACTATAATTCTCCTAACTAATGGATTTGTGATGCAAGCCTCACGATACCTTTATTTTGCAAAATAATTATTCTACAGGGATGCTCTAGCAATTCTCTTTACCTGTAATGTTTTTTCCTGCTACCATTTCATATTTTCTTCACACACAATACCATTACCTGCTACTTTGCTATTCCTGTGTAACGGGTAAGGTGCCCACGATTATCACACGGATTATTATGCTCAGGATTGCAACCTGAGGCCATGCTTTCTAATCTCCCCATTTTAATATTTAGATTGATAATGTTTAAGCAGAAACACCTGCCCTTACTTTTGCAAGTAACCAGTCAATAGGTATTTCAAGCAGTCTGTTGTTCCTGTTTGTTGTGATTATGCTGTTAATTCCCCTCTTAGCTCTTTTAAAAGTGCAGTGAGTACTAATTTTGTTCCCTTCATTAGTTTTGTTGATTGAGACCAGAGATGTTATTCCATAATTGTTAACTTTCTCACTGCTTTTACTTAACTACTCCTAATAAGGCGATACAAGGATTCCTGTAACTGCAGCTTAGTTCCATTTTGATTAAGGTACTACTAAAATTTCTAAAACATATAAGTAAAACCACACTGACTCATAGTTTGCTTATGCAATTGGCATCCATGGTCTTGCAAAACATAAATTACCTTCTAAAAAAAAAATCAGAATAAATTTAAGTATGTTGTGAAGCCACTCTTATAATGGACACACTTAATCCTTTTATATTTGTAATTTGTATCTGAAGAAAAGTTTAGAGAAAATACAAATCCCTTCAGGCAATATCTCAAAATGGACTTCTGCAACACCTATTTTGATATCTGCTGTCCTTTAGTATAAAAGGAACTCAGATGAAATAAACATCAAAAGAGGGGACAATTAAATGAATAAAGGCAAATTCTGATTTTCTGTTCCATTAGAAACATGTCTAGCATGCTGGCTACAGGAAAACAATTAACTTCCTTCAAACATTTATTAAAGATATTTATGAAAATAATAGCCTGCTTTTAATGGACTAGGCAACAGTCCTATTTTATTGTTTATTTAATCTACAGTTTATTCATAGAATGGTTTGGCTTTGAAGGGTCATCTATTCCAACTTCCCTGTAGTCAGGACGGACAACTTCATCTAGATCAAGTTGCTCAGACCCCTGTCCAACCTGACCTTGAGTGTTTCCAGGGATGTCACCACCTCTCTGGGCAACCACCAGTGCCAGGGTTTCACCACCCTCATTGTGATCTGGATCTGCAGAAATCTGGCTTCATGACAATGCAGTTACAGGAATCCTTCTACTGCCTTATTTGGTAGAAGTTCTGTCCTGAAACCATCCCTAGTTCCATGTTCAAACCCAGCTCAGATCTGAGTATGCTCAGACATGCAGCTTGAAAGATGAAACTGAAGCTTCCATCATAATCCTCTATTCAAGACCTAATTCAAACCTATTCCAAATTAACTGAAAAGCTTTCCTTGATAGTAATGAGCTTTAAATGTCATGGATTCTTGGCTTATCTGAAGTAGCCTATTGAGTAAAACATAGATGGAGTAACTATAATGTCTTTATGTTTTCATTTATTGACCAAAATGAAAATTTTACAATAGCTTTAATCAGGAAGACAACATTTTTTTTACTTGTCAGTAAAAATGAATGGAATTCTTGGTACATTCAGGCCTGGTATAGTACTGTCAACTGCTTTTGGATATCAAAGAACCAGGAATGGAAATGACTTTCAGCCTTTTAGAATGCTACCAAGACCTACAGATCAGGAAGTGACAGGAAGTGTTCTGAACTACTTGTCCTCTTAAATACATATTTTTCTGTGAATTTTATGACTACAGGGTTATTTCTGAGTTAAATCCAGAATGAATACCAAACTCAATATGTTATTAATATTTTTTTCCTTTAATATGAGTGAAATTAATCCAAACTTTTTTGTCTTTAAATGTGAAATAAGCAGAGAAAATTTTCGTTTGCTCAAGTGACAATTTCCATATTCACATGACATAAAAGCTGACATATTTTTAGAAAACAGAACTGACTAGAACATTTTAAGGATTTTAGAGTGTGATAATTGCAGATCTTCTTGCATTAAATCAAATACAGGAAAGGCAAATGTTGTACCTAAATAGCTTGAGGCAAACAATGTCTTGTCTTCTGCCTATGCCACCTTCAAATTAGCACATCAGTAAAACACTTGTCTTCTTAAATCCTATACTTGCTTACTGCTCAGCTTTAAGTTTTTTTGTATAAACTGTTTGTGCAAGGAGAGTTTCAATGCCCTAGAATATCCTTTGCTGCTGACATCTCTAGAAGTTGTTTTTCTCTCGTAAATTACTTTAGATTTACCTTAACAATGACAAAATGCATAAAATCACTCTAAAGAGCAAAAAAAAGCAGCCTTAGTATATTCATATTCTCTGTCACATATTTTCTGTGGGTTTTTAAACAATATGTAACTCATACCAGATGAGTCAGCCTGAAGATGTCAAGACTGCCTGAAATCACAGCAAGAGCTATTTGGTTTACTTTCTTCAATATGATTTTTTGAAGTTGTAGCTGCACTTTCAGGGATGAAAGTGTAATCTGCTGATAGCGACCATAATACAAATGTCTAAACCCTTCTACCCCACACTCAAAATTGGACTGCAAAAAAGACAGGGAAAGAGGAAGTTCATTGCAAGAAGCAGTGCTTAGCAGCATTCTTACACACTTATATGTTCTCAAGTTACTGATATTTGCGATCTTTTGCACAACGCAAGAATCACAGTGCTCCAAACAGGCAAAATCTCATTTTGGAGGATGTGCTGCTGTCTCTGCATTAATGATATCTAAACCAAGATATTGCTATTATAGAGCTAGTCAGTTCCAGGAACTACTGAGAGATTTCAGCTTTGCTAAAACTTATGAACAAATGCACTTCCATAACTGTCTGAACCCAGCAACACATTTCTCTTATAGGGTATGAAAAAAAAAAAAAGAAAAAAGGAAATGAAACCCTTTTCTTTGAATAAAGACAAAAAATATATATATTTTTTAACAACAAGAGATGAGTAATATCTTGTTCCTTCTTGATCCAGTAACTCAGATACTGAAACAGTAAACTGGGCAAAGGGTACAATTAAGCTGAATAGCTTAATATACCTTACTTGTCAAGAAGAAATGTTCTCAGTGTTCTAGTACACGTTTGTTTGTTTTTTAAAACAATTTTTTTTGTTGTTTTTTTCACATTTGAATCTTAGCTGGCCAACAACAACAACAAAAATGGAATAGGAACCAAAGGAAGAATAAATTATAAACACATTTACTGAAAAGTCATGCTGTAGTGCAATTAATTAGGAAAAAAAACAAACCAGCAAACCAGAAAACTGGAGACAATGAAACGAGGAGTTTAATATAGGTTATAAACATATGTTTTAAACAGAATATAAGCAGTCAAAATGTAGTCTTGATGCAAATTTAGTGAATCCAATAAAGCCTAAACTTAATTTTAGAAATAACTACTTCCATCAAGAGTAAAGAACTGAACTGGTAACACCTGAATCCTTATTGATTTGCAATTTCCTCTAGTAAAGACTAGTTTGCACACATAGATATAAACAAGTGGCAAACTGTTCAGTTATTAGCTGGCTTTATTCAAAGTTAGGATATCAGAAATACATTTTTTTAATTACATGACATGTTTCTAAGTGCAATCTCCCCAACCAAATAGATGCTGTAAAAGGATATTGAGTATTAAAAGTTAATTTTTAAAAGCATTTTGTTTATAAAAACCATTAGCATTGCAATGGAAGGGCTTTTAGTAAACTCCACACCTCAGTTGTTGATTAAATACTTGCTTACTGTTGCTAATAAACAGTAGCTTAATCTGTAAAATATTGGATTGGATCAATTACGTGTATTTTTCATAAATAAGATATTCAGACTATAATCAACTTTGTATAAAACTTCAGTATAAACTATGCACTCAGCACAGAAGTGTGAGGATAAAAAGATGTAGAAATATCAAGGGCACAAGTTCTTTTATGAGACTGGAAGCAGAAATCCAGTACAGTCTCCTCTATCTTTCATTCAGCTAGAAACCATGCCCTGACCCCTATTTGACTGTACCTGCTCTGCTTTTGTACAGAAAGACATTTCTTGCATGAATTCAAGCGGCATTGAACTTGCCTCCTTCATAGAGTCACTGCTTCTCTTCATCTTGCAAATTTGATTGGAATTCCCTGTTCCTGTGGATACAACTTTGTGGCTGTCTCCATTGCAGTATTTTTTTCTTTGGGTTATTCTAGTTTAGAAATTTATTCAATTACCTCTGTTCTTATCCTTGCTTATTTATTATTGTTTATAACATTTGTGGGTAGCACAGTGACCTTTTATGCTGTGAGCCATCAGAAGCAACATTCTTGATTAATACCAGGCCTAATTATTGATTTCTCAAACCCTATGCAGAAAGCACTCTGCCTGCTGATGACTGGGTTTGAGATTTGGCAGTACATCAGTCTTAGTACACTCAGAAAAAAAAACCAAGCTTTGGTTTTATGTGTGCCTTTCCTCATACAGTATAGTGAGTTTTTAATTAGTGAAGTGGCTATTTCTTATTTCAAACTACCAGGTTAAAAAATGATTTCTTTATCAGCTAATTATATACTACATAAGTTTCTGCACTTAGCATTGTATTCAGATTTGTTTTTTTCAACACACCAAGAGTATGGAGACTGCTCTGTTGGCAGAACATGGGAATAACATCCTTAATATTTTATTTTCCAACTGAACTGGAAGGAACAAAGCAGTCCACAAGGAAGAGTTATCCATCCATGGATTTGAAAGCAGCTGCATATTAGTAAGAAAATCTACAGTATACTAAAATTATAAATACAGTAAAAGGGCCCTTCATTTTATATGGAAAAAAAAAACAAAACCCTCAGAAAAAAAATATAGACCATCTTGAACCAATATAAAAATCTCACTACAATTTAAAAGTGTCATTCTAAGGGGATATAATTAAATCAATGTAATTTAGAGAATGGTTATATATCTTCTTTCACTGTGGCAGAAGTTACCATTTTTCCATCCTTCCCTGAGATCAGTACACAGATGTTTTATATACAGCCTGATCCAAAATAAATATATTTGCACTCTGATGTGTCGTATTATGATACATGGCCATAAATTAGGATTTTACAACAACATAAGAAAGAAAATCTAAAAAAAAAAAAAAAGGATAAAGTTGGTTATCACTTTTTCTGATTTTCACTTCAATAAAGGCATCTTCATTTAGCTGTGTTTCACATACTGACAAGCAAAATTTACACTTCAGGGTAAACAAAGTTTGTTCATTGGAATCAGTGGGACTCTTTCCATTTTCTTCAGTAGCCTTTGGATTAAGTCCATATTAGCTTTCAGATTTGATCATGTTTTGGATATATCTGGCATTTTTTGTCAAGGGCAGTGTGTAGAAGAATAAGTAGACTGTTGACTGAATGCAATTTAACATAATGTACTTTACCATGATATTAATTATCAAATTCTTTTTCTTCTTGGTATATTGCTTACATTTGTGCTGATCAAACAGTAAACTAATTTGTACTACCCAGGTAATAAATTAATTTCCTAAGAAAGTAATAGCCAAATTCTTAATACAGTTTTTTACTGGAACACTTAAATTACAACTTTGTTTAGATACAAATATGTGAGATGAAAAAAAACTGTTGCTTTATAGAACTGTAACATCTATTTACAGATTCAAAGATTATATTTAATGGCTGTAAAGCCCACTCACAATATTTAATTTCCTCTAAAATACTGTCTTCATAATATAAACTGCAATCAATTATTTCTTAGAACTGCCTTATGTTCTTAAAATAGGCTGTCATCAATGCATAATTTGACCCACAAAATTCACCTGTGATTTAGTAATATTGCCACATGTAAACAATCCTTCAAATACCTGACAGTAATAACTGACAATGCTGGATGGAAAAACATGAAGCTGATAAACTAGATCCTTCTGAACTGTCTTCTCTCAATCTAGTCCAGCACAATACTCTTCTAGAGCCACACAATGACAATGCAATAGCACTGCACCGTGACTGAAGAGGAAGCAGTACCACTAAAGATAAATTATACGAGAAAGATAATCCTCAAATTGTGTCCTCTGCTATATATTCTAATGATCGAGAAATTAATATACTAAAATTAATTACTGATTAATAAGTAAAACCAAAGTCCCTCTTTGGGAAAAGACAAGTTTTTGCAGGAGGAAACTAAAGACAAGAGGACCTAATTCTCAGCTCTAGGCTCTACAGAGTCAGGGCAGTGAGGTGTCAAAGTGGGCAGGCTGATCCCAGGTGCCTTACATATGCTGTGCCAGAAATACTGTAGTTGCAGCTTCTCACCAGGGAAGGTACAGATGGCTACATTAGCTCACTTGGACTACACCACAGCCCTCTGGCTGAGAAGTCTTATTCTGGTTCATTTGGAAATGGAAAGGTTCCTAAAAACAAATTGTGAGGACCTGAAAACCTTTATCTGGGGAAGGGGGATGAGCCACAGTGGACATGGAGGACAGCTACTGTCAATCTAAAAAATAAATGAACAAAATGATCCCAAACCCAGAATGCCCAAACGTTTACTGAAAAGCAATTTCCCCTTCAAACACCTGCTCTAGGCCTTATACCTATCATGTGTGTAAACAGTGATCCCCAGGGATCAGTGCTGGGTCCGGTCCTGTTTAACACCTTTATCAATGACACTGATGACAGGACAGTGTCTGCTCAGCAAGTTTGATGATGACACCAAACTGGGAGGATTGGCAGATACACCTGAGTGCTGTGCAGCCATCCAGCCAGACTTGGACAGGTTGGAGAACTGGGAGGGCAGAACCTAATGAAGTTCATCAAGGATAAGTGTAGAGTTCTGCATCTGGGTAAGAATAACAAATTACACCAGTACAGATTGGGAGGTGAAAAGTAGCCTTGTGGAGAAGGACTTGGAAGTCCTGGTGGACAAGTTCTCCATGGAGCAGCGATGTGCCCTTGTGGCCGGAAGGCCAATGGTATCCTGGGCTGCATCAAGAGGAGTGTGTCCAGCAGATCGAGTGAGGTTCTCCTCCTCTAGTCTGCACTGGTGAGACCTCACCTAGAGTATTGTGTCCAGTTCTGGGCTCCCCAGTTCAAGAGAGACAGGGATTTACTCAAGAGAGTCCGACAGAGGCTACAAGGATGATGAAGGGACTGGAACACATGCCTTGTGAGGAAAGGCTGAGACACCTGGGGCTCTTTAGTCTGGAGAAAACTGAGAGGGGATTTGATATGAAGATATCAGTAGATGGTTAGATGAGGGAAGTGCGGTGGATGTGATATACCTTGACTTCAGCAAGGCTTTTGATACTGTCTCCCATGGGATCCTCACAGCCAAGCT
>WYEA01004114.1:0-12660 GCA_033558465.1 Alcedo atthis | reverse complement strand
TATATAAAAATATATTAATATAAAAATATTTTTATATGTATAGATAAAGTGTATAAACATTGAAGGGAACCAAAACAACCTTGGATGCTTTAAGCTAAACTCACTTTATGGCAGGTATCTGAGTTTCTGGTGTATGGTGTTTCCAGACATCAATAAGGTCCCCTCTCAGCCTTCTCCTCTCCAGACTAAACAGCCCCAGTTCCCTCAGCCTTTCTCCATCAGGAGATGCTCAAGTCCCTTAATCATCCTCATAGCTCTCCACTGGACTCTCTCCAAGAGACACTATTGTTCTAAAGCCATAGAAAATTTCCATGTATTTGACAAATTAATGAAAAAATGAGGGCTCTGCTTCATTCAAGCACCTCTCCTCTCCCTGTAAACTAAGGAGAGCATGGCATGGAAGAGAACAGCTGGAAATACATCACCTTCACAGCAAGCTCACTGGTGTTTGGCCAGCAGCACCAGTGCACCCCATGGCATAAAACCCATTACAATTACTCACGTGAGACCCATATTTAGCACCCTCCCTGTTCTCAGGGTGGGGAATGAGACATCTCAGGGCTGACAGTTCAGTGATCAGTCCCATGGCTCTGACTTTCCTGATTCCCTCCCCAGCGTGGTCCCTTGGGAAGGAGAACACACAGTTCATGAAGAAGTTCCTTTTCGAGATGGGAAAGAGAAGAGGGACTTAAAAACTCATCAGATAAAAATAATTCCCTTTGATTCTGAAATGCCCTTTCTTATTTTTACCAAATCTGGCAAGACTACATTAAGCTAATTAGCTAGGGGAAAAAAAAAAGAAAATATTATTTAGATAAGATTAGCTCTTAAACGTCCTTAATAAGATACTCATTGGCATAATATTGTGAAGGGCAACAGTTAAAACATTAACTGTTTTGGCACAAACACAACACGACAGCCATCCCAAGTGTACAGGCCAAGTAATTCATCCAAGGTCACCCAGCCTGCAGCAGGAGCACAAACTGAGCACAGAGTCAGGGCTTTTACCACCAGCTCAACCTCCCTCTCTCCTAATTCCCTCACAGACATCACAGGGCAGAAGTTGGGCTCTGGGTGCAGCTCCATCCTGCTCTCACTGTCTCACCCCAAAGACTTGAATGGAATTAATCTGAATAAAGCTATTCACATGCACACGAGTATTTGCAGAACTGGCTCCCAGATGAGAAATCTTTTAAGACACCTACCCTGCAAGGCAAAAAAAGCACCTTTTGGGCCACTCTTTTCTGCTACATGTTCACGTTGCCTCTCTAAATCATCAACATAAGGTAGAACTGCTGCAAAGCCTCGACGGAGCCCGCAGTGGAAAACGATCTGTTTTGCTCTGCTGCTTTGAAAATGGTTTTCTTGATGAAACTCATGAGTCCACTGGAGCCCGAGACACAGATGGATGAGCAGAGCATATGATAAACCTGCTGCATGAGTTTCTAGTTAATTGCCCATCATCTTTTTTTGGTCTGCCCATAAAAAACGTCACGCCCACCTCGCGCAGGAAAGGTAACCCGAGTGTCAGCATCCATTTGTCTCCTGGGCTTCCTCTGCTGCATCATCTGCTCGTGGAGACAAGAGGAATTTGCTGAGCCTTCTTTACAGAGGAGGGGCACAGCCCCTGTTACCAAACCACCATGTCTGACCAGGAGAAATGCCTTCATTTGCATACTAATATCTTTATTTCTCAGGCAAGGAGGGGAGCTGGGAGAAGGAGGCGAGTTCATCAGCGTGAGCTGAGTGTGGAGCTCACAAAGAAGCCACCTCTCCTTATGCCAGGGGTGTGGAGGGCACTGGGCAGGGAGACAGGCTCAGGGGTCTGATATAAGCAGCAATAAATGAGTGGGGAGACTAAGAGAAGCATCACTATCCTCATCCTGCCCCCAGAACTCCTTGGGAGGAAAACAGCTCCTGCTGCTCAGGGTGTGAGGCTGGGGACCAGGAGACAGGAGCTGCAACCACAGACAGCATCAGTGCTTCTCAGATTCTCAGCAGCAGCACATTGCTCTCTATTTTCTGCTTTATTGTTACTCAGGGACAAAATATTGTGTAAACAGGTCCTTCCAGGGTGGTACAGCAGTCCCACTCTGAGTAATGTTAGACAAAATGCTGTCTCACCACCCACTGCTCTCAAAAATCTCCTTTTTTTTTCCCTTGGATGGCACAAACCCACAAGGCTGCACTTAGTCTGCTGGGGCATTGGGTCTCCTGCCTTCCAGCATCCCTGCCCATCTCCTCTGAGCCTGTTTGACATCACCCATTGAAGAAGGGGGTCTAGGAAAAAAAAAATCTCTTCCTGGACTGAGTCACTTGAAAGAAAATGGAAAACCTTTTCTCCATCCTAATGGTGGTGCCCAAGTGGCCACCTAGAAAGAGCCAAGACCTGTGGTGATGTCAGAGCTCCCCCAGTAAACAGCTTTTCTTCTGCAATCAGATGCTTTAAGTAGGGATGAGCAAAGTCTAATGGGCAGTTAAAGGAATTAGCCCCAATTTCCCTAGTGGGCTTTACAGTTCATGGCCCTGATTTACACAAATCTTTGGCAAGTAGATTTTTCCTGTTTCTCTCACAGCTCCACTCACCCTCTCCATGGCTCCCCTCCCAGCACCAGCAGAAAGGAGAGGAGCTGCCAACACAGACCTCATTGAAAAGCTTCTGGAAAGAAGGAGGACTCTGCTGAACATCTAATTTTAGAGTTTCCTGAATATAAGCAGAAATGTCTCCTGGAAGGGGAACAAACTCTTCCAACAGTCACCATGCAGCCTATGCTGAGGCATTCACAACACTGCTAATTGACATGGGAGGGGGTCTATATTAATTAATCTAAGAGAGTGGCTATTTCAAGCCCTTGAGAAGTGAAGAAATGACTTTTAAACCCCAGTCCTCTATTGAAATAGTCTTGTTACAGCATTAGGAGACACCTCTCCCCTACAGGTCCCATGACGACGTGTTGCCAGTGACCATCCTCCCCCATCAAAGCAAGAGGAGCCATTCCACATTTTATTTCCTTCAGACTGTTCAAAGCTGAAGTGAAAGGTGGGTTTTCCCATCTCTTTCAAAAGGCTGCCACCATATGGGGGATTTGTTTCAATACAAGGCTCAGGTTTGGTGGTTTTTTTTGCAGCTCATCAGCTCAGCCTCTGAAAGGAGTTGGAGCTCCAGGGCTGCTGAGGAGCTGTGGCACCTCATGAGGAGTTTGGACACAGAAGCATTTCCCTGCCACAAAGGGCTCAGAGCTGCAATTCCCACCCTCCTCTAAAATCTGCCCTTGCTGCAGCAGTGTCTGATCCACTTGTCTTACAACTGGTTCTGTGCATTTCGAGCTGGGCAATGTAAATTCTGCTGCAGTGGGGCTGAAAGGACCAACTTTCCCTCCAGGTAATTTCAAGGATGGTTGTCACTGACTCACAGCATCTCATCCTGAGCAGCTTCAGCCATAATGCCTGTCTACATTTCTGCACTGTGAACACCTTTTCCTTCACAGCTTTTCAGCAGGGCTGTTGCCATTAGCATGGATTATTTTCCTCGTGGAAGCTGCTGATGGTCGTGGCATCAGGAAGAGCAGCCCAGATGAGTTTCTGGGTGAGGGGTCTCCTTCAACAAGCACAGAACCTCCCCGTGTTGTTCACCAGCATCTTGAACATGAGGAATTCAGCCACTCAGCTGAAAGCTGGGCACAGTTACTGGTCAGCAAACCAGTTCTTTCTGTGCCCAGCATTCAGCTCCCCTGCCCAACTGGTTGTGGGAGGGTGACCTGACCTGGATGAGATGGACAAGCAATGGGGGGGTAGTGACAGCTCTTACTCTACAGCCAAAATAGAAACCAAAGACAAGTTTTTCCTCTGGATTTCTATTGGAATTAAGAATTCAGCTAGAATAAGAGAAAATGAAATGAGAAAGTGTGAAGCCTTTCCTTGCATCAGAATTTCTCCCCAGCATTCAACACTGTTATATCCCAGAGCAGCTCTGTTGCTAATCCTGTGGTCACACAAGTTCACACCATCTGAAGTACCTAAAAATTCCCTACAATTGTACATGGATTGGATAAATAAAGCTAATTCTTTGCCTCTCAGGGGAACGGATCAAGCCAGAGGTTCTTCCTATCCAGTTCCAAATGCTACCTAAAGATCAAGTTCCAATCTAACGTGGGTGTTTGCTTGCTGGTACTGCTACCACTATGACCAGCAAGCTGATAAATATGAAATAATACTGGAATTACACTGTATTTAGAGCAAGGCTGAGCACCCAGGGTCTCCACACTCCCTGATCTCCACCAGAAACCCACTTGCCACTTCCCTGCCTTTGTCCAGATAGCTACAGACCATTTCCCAAGCCCACAACTGGCATTGTCCACTTCAGAAAGGTCATTTTCAGGCTTCTTTGTCATTCAGAGCATACACCTCTGTGCCAAATATCAGTGTCTGGGGCTCTGTGCATCTCAGAGTTGCTCTGTAACAAGAGTTGTCAGATTACTTCGAGCCAAAAGACTAAATAATCCAACCTCTGGCAGTGTCTAGGCACTAATATATTTTCAAAGCAAGAATCCATTAAGTTTTCAATACAGACACCACCCTCTCTACAGAGGAATTTACAGCCTTTAAGGATTAAGTTTTTCCCCTGCTGTTGCCCCAAAAGAATCACTACAAATTCCATATAATGAGGAAGGAGGGGTTTGAACCACAAACATACAGAGCTGTAGGAATTGGCTTGATGGGTGAGGAAACAAAAACAGGCTCCCATCTTTGAATCACAGAATGGGTTGGCTTGGAATGGACTTTAAACATCATTTAGTTCCACTTACCTACCATGGGCTGTCTGGGTCAATCACAGATATGGAGTGAGCACAACACCACCAGAATAAAACTGATGGCTCACTCTGAAAGATTCATTTCTTCTGCCATGAATAAATGGGAAAGCACTTTTATTCTGGCTCTACTTGCCCAGAATGCTGTTGGAAAGAAGGTATTTTTGATCTTAGCAGGGATCTCTCCAGTTTAAATAGCTGAAATACATACAGGACCCTTCTGGTGAGCTGATTATATAAACAAGAATATTCTGCACACTCCAACAGGTCTGTATTGATCCAGACTGCCCAGAACCTGGCCAATACACTTTAAAGTTCATTTTCCTCTGGCACAGGGAGTGCTTTAAATTCTTTTATCTTAATAAGCCTTTTAGAAGGGCTTGACTCCCACACCCACCAGGCCAATAAGAAAATGGATATTTCCACACCATTTACAGTCAAAGGGAAGTGCCACTGTTGGAGGGGTTGGGGGTGTGTGTCCTTTATCTTATTTTCAACACTTCATCCATTAATAATAGAGAACTTGAACAGAAACCCACTAAGATCAATAGCCAGATTAAGCCCCCAGGGTGGAAAGTGACCCCCACTACTGGATTTACAACTAGGATGACAAGATAGCATTTGAAGGATGAAATAAATATTGACAACATCTTTGCAGAGTGAAACAGGTGAACTAGTAGAGCCACAGATGAAAAAAAAAAAAAAAAGATCAATCATTTCAGGGCAAAATCATCACCATTAAAAACAAAACTGGCACTTTCTTATTATAGACAAGAGGTTGTTAAATGAGAAATTAAAGTTTCAGGTAGTCTATATTCATCAGACTTCCCTCCAAAATGGCATGAGCATGTAGCATCAGCTCACCACATAATATACTGGTTTTAAGGAGATTAAACTCTTTTGAGCATTGAGAATGATTAAAGAGAAAACAAGTTTTGGAGATGGACTGTTCATCTACTTGGGTCAACCACTGCTCCAGCTCTGGCCCCCAGCCCTCTCCAAATCCCACCTCCCATTTGGAATGCCAGATTGGATATATTTTTGTATGTTTTTAATAAAAAATAAATATCAAACTGAATGTCTGTCAAGACATTCCTAAAGTGTTTTGAAGGTGTGAGTTGTAACACCTCGATTACACCCAAGACCATAAAACAGAGACAACCTTTTTAAGGCAACAACAACTTTTAAGGCTATGCAACAGTCACAGGCAAGGAATGGATGCACATGGTTATCAGGCACCATTTTTAGCAGTCAATAGCACAAGCTTTAGTTCTGACACTAATTTAGTGATTTATCCCTGCAGATCTTATGTAACAGCATTTTTAAAACTCCAAAACCACAACATATTTATGCAATTAATCAATTAATGAATAATTCAATAATTAGACAAGCACACAGCTCCACTCTGCCTAGGACACTTTCTGCCTTCCAGTAATTCTGTCACATAGAATCAGAGAATGGTGGGGGTTGGAAGGGAGCTCTGGGGATCTGAGTCCAACCCCCTGGCAGAGCAGGGGCACCCAGGGCAGGACACACAGCAACAGAGCCAGGGGGGGCTGGAAAGTCTCCAGAGGAGACTCCACAGCCTCTCTGGGCAGATCCCCTCTCATCCTTCTCCTCTCAGGACTAAAGCAACCTGCTGGACCCTCACAAATATGAGGTTGGGGTATTGCTGGAGAACCCAGAAACCAGCATTTTTATTTCATTTCTAGAGTGCCACTGGATTTGACTAACAATTCTATTCAGATCTGAGGTTTTATTGACCTCATAAATTCAAAGAGCATCCTTTATTAGCTAACATGGAGCTTGTGAGACCCCAGCTCTAGAACAGCATGTCAATAAAGGGAATAAATTCAATGTTCTCAGCCCATTTTCCCTTGGTCTGGCTCTAGCAGATCCCCCTAAATCCCACCACCATTGAAACACGGTGCTAACACCCTCCAGTGCAGACAGCAGGGTTGAAGAGGGGAGAGAAAAAACAAGTAAAAAAGCCATTAGTTCACAACAAGAAAGTACCTGAGTGTGCACAGCTCCATCCTGAAACCCAGCAGCTTGAAACCAGAGCTGCAAAGCATTTTGGCAGCAAAACACAGCAGCTTCTGTTGCCTCCAACACCCAAAGGAGGAATTCACCTGCCCGGGGACCTTATCTCTTGAGGCCAAGAGAACTGAGAAGCTGAAGGAGGAGAGAAAAAAGTCATTACACCCAAAATTCATTAGCAACAGGTTTAGGGGGAAAAAAAATATGTAGTACTAAAGGATTGCTTGCCATATTCCCCTTACACAGCCTCAGGAACTGGCAAAACATCCTGCACGGTGTCGATTGCTGCAAAGCCACTGGAGCTGAAATGAGGTTTTATCTTTAGTAAGTTTTTATTTCACTCCCCATAAAGTAAAACGCAGCCCAATTTAGAAATAATGTATTCACAGCCCTGAGTAGTATTGTGAGCCCATTATTTTTACTGCTTGCTGTGTAAAGAATATTTCATATTTAGGTAATAGTGGTGTGAGGAAATAAATAAGTAGGTAGGATGCTGCATAGGAAAAAAAAAAACAACACCTTAGGTGCAAAATACACATACAATTATGTGCCTAAGCAACAGAGAGATGCATTGTGACTGCTCACAGAAGTTCTGTAACTGGGAGAATAATCACTTATTTACATGTGCAATTACTCCAATTGCACATGCAATTACATCAATCGTCCAATTACATCAACTGTTGTTCCAATGAGCTAAAAAAATAGGAAAAGAATTATACATTTCTCTTTGCTGGAGTGAAAATGCAATTTACATACACAGGAAGAAGGAAGAAAAAAAAAAAGGATTTTTGTTTTCTAGGATATGAAATTAGATTACCTTGGGGTATTGTGCTTTTCTGTTCTTGAATCAAGTCTAAAAGTTTTTGTGGTAACAACAAAAGAAAACAAAGCAACGTTGGGGTTGGTTTATAGCTTGGAGCTTTGCAGCAACACGTCCTCCTGGGCCACTGCAACTGCTCTACAGTATGGAATGATAATCAGAGAAATTCTTTTCTATTTATTTCTTTTTCTATTAAGCAGCTATAGTCTTGGGGCACCAGGTTTTTTTTTTCCCAAGCACTCTTCATTGCTTCCATGACTCGGATCATTAGCAGCCACGTTTATTTCCTTCCTCAGGAGCCTGCAAACAAATGAAACTCTTAATCCACAATCCTATTTCCTGGATCACCTACCACCTGCTGTTTCTACCAGCTCAACAGGTGGGAGGAAATCCCTTAATCCACCTCTTAATCACAAGTTTAGACTCGTGAAGTGATAACAGCATCAAGAGCAGCAACAATCAGCCCAAGCCACGAGTGGCAGCCTGGGTTTTGGGAGCTGTCGAGTGGCACTTCCAAGATTTGCAGAGCTGGTTTCCTCAGAAGATAAAAAGATTTTGCTTATTTTGTTCACTGCTACCACAAGAAGACTGGGGACGTTGCCCCTGTGCAGCATAACCAGAAATGGCCATTTGGCCACGGGTGGAGAGGGACTGCAGAGAAATATTCATGTCAAATTTCCTCTCCCCATCCTCATAATTAGGTGTGTGTCCAGGAGTAGCCAAGGCACCATCAGACTATGGAACTGGAGACAGCAAAAGGTTTCCACTGGGGGATGCTAAAATTTCTCTCTGGGTCATGTTCCTGTGTCTACAGCACCTGACAGAAAATATTTTGTCTCTAAAGCTACAGGAAATAATCTCAATGCTAAAAAAATACTTTAAAAATATAAAAAATTATTTAAAAATAAAATATTAAATCTTCATCCCATCTTCAGACAGTGAGGATGGAGCTTCACACACCAGTTACTGTCCCTTGGGGGAGCAATTCAGGGGGACAGGGTCTTGCATCACCTTAGGAACATGGCAAGCTCAAGAGTAAATTAATAACAGTGCATCTTTTCACTTGCTCTACCAAAGGTCCCAGGGAGGAAAAATCTGTTTATATACAGCAAAGTGTGGTTGAGTTGATTTTTTTCACAACAGAGTGGGTTTGAGGGTTTGGTTTTGTTTGGTTTTATTTTCCTTCATCTGCCATAAAAAGGCAGGGTTGGATAAATTCTCACAGCCAATCCTTTTTCTTCATGATAATCCTTTTTCTTGTCCTGTCACGTTTCATTTCTGTGTGTAAACAGGTGTGTAATTGTACAAAGGGCTGAGATTTCCAACAGAAGTGGAAAGGTTTCTAAATAAAACTCCTTAACAAAGCAAACAAATGCAGAAGCAAAACACTCTAATGGGTATTTACTGATTCTTAAAAGATCTGTTTGGGGATGAGTGCCTGGCTGTTCTGTCAGTGAATTTTTGCTCTTAATTTCATTACAGGCAATGGGGTGTCTCTTAGTGTGGCTGCTTATCAGTGGTGCTCACTACAGAGCTGCTCACTGGCAGCTCAGGATATTATTGACTTAAGTACAAAACTATTTTTTTTTGCATTAAAAAATAATTAAATTTAAAAAGAAAATCTAAAATGACAGCTCTGAGACTTCCCCAGAGCAGCCCAAGAACAATTCTCCACTCAGCAAACAGCTTTGGAGTCTTAAACGTGCAACTGCACATCAGTCCTTAGAGCCAAACATTCCTGCAGACAAGAGTGGCAGGATTATGGGATGTTTGCTTGGAAGCAGCCTGCAGTCTGAAACAGCTGAACACACAAGGAAAACCTACCCAAGTGCCAACCACCAATAATTACAGGCATTTAATCACCCAAAATGAAATAAGACCTTAATACACTATAATATTTTCATTTATTTTCACTTGCCCATCCCTTCTGTTTCATCCTGAACATCACCAGCTGCTTTCAGCCCAGCTCATGTGAGTCCTGCACCAAGTCTGTGTTTGAACCATTCAAACAGATCAGTTAATTGGGGTTTAATTGCTTCCCCAGTGTCAAGATATTTCAAAGACAGAAGCTCTAGAAACCCTTTAGAGCCCTGGGAGGAGAATAAGGTACTGCTTATTTTCATTTTCAATTCACTTTATGGGCAGAAACGTAGAAGGGAGATATTTAATTAAATAACAGGGCTTTAAACCTTTTGCTTTGAGCAAATTAACAGGATAAAGTTATGATTGAAACCTCTTCCAACAGAGCATTTGGGCTTTCCAGTGTCCACACAGCAGTTACAGGCCTGGAACTGTGGTTTTCAGCAGCACAACTCTGATATCCAACCTACACTCCTATTTTTAATGCTTCTCTCCCAGAACAAGCATCACTATTTTGTCCCCTTTACAAGTGCTAATCATTTCACCCTGATTCCAAAGGGGTTCAAATGATGTCTTCCCTGGATGAGGGCAACTTGCCACCTAGGGAAAATTCTCTCAATAAATGGAATTTGGGAAACTTTCCTGGCTTCTCCACACCCAGTTTTACATTCCACTGCTCATCACCACACCAAAAGTCAGTTGTGTAGCCAAGTTTAAATGAACTTTGCTTTGTCTGCAACTTCCTTTGCCATGTTTCTAGTCCCTGTATATAGGGGTAAAAAAACCTGATGGGTTTATAGTTTTTTATATATATATATAAATAAATATATACCTATACTTAAAAAAAATATATATATATACCTATATATACACACCTATATATATATATACCTTATACCTTTCAGGTTTTTTGAGAGGAAAATGCCACCAAAAAAGGGCAAACTCCAGCTCTCTCACCCCAAGACAGAGGGTACACATAGACACACACAACTTGCCCATGGCATGTGTGATTTCACACTATTTTCCACTCTTTAGATTAAAAATGACTCCTGAGACATCCTAAATAACTTGCTTTTATCCATGGAGCTACAGATCAGCCTTCTGAAATGGCTGTTTGTAATCCCCCTGCTAAGCCAAGTTCTTTATTTTCCTCCTTTTTTATTTCTTGATTGAAGATTACAGTGATGCCCAGACTGTTAATAATTGCTCTGCATTTCCAATTCTAGCCCAAGGTCAATCTGATGCACAGAAATTTACACAAAGTGCAAACACAAGGGAGCACTGGGGTTTTTTTTTCCTTTATACCCTTTTTGCATTAAAAATAGTGGTGTTTTTTTTAATTTGCAACTTTTTTTTTTCTTTGAGAGAGAAAAACCACCATGTATGTATTAAATATTTTCAGCAGCTTAAGGAAAGCTAACTAAAGAAACTAAAAAACCCCAAAACACAACTAAAACCCAGAGATATCATGGAAATAACCTTGAAAATCAAAAGTTCAGCACTAAGTGTAGGAAGTGGAACAACACTGAAGACGAGCTCAGATTGAAATGCAAAACAGGTGGCTCATTTATGACAACACAAATCCAGCTTTTTGAGGATAAAAATGATTTCTGACTTGTTTCAGCAGCACTAAGTGTTCCTTCATTGTGGTATTTGTAAAAAGGAATGAGTTTTAAGTGCTGTGCATTAGGAAACTCTGTTGACCAGTCCCTTTTTCTTGTCCTCTGCCTTTTGAGATCTCTTATTGAAAAGAAAGTGATTTCCATTAATAAAACCAATTTATTTCACTCTGCCTGTTGAACAAGAAAAAAAAAAACCCTTGAAATTCCCAGCTGTGGCTTTGAGATACTGCTGCTCCATCATTCTCTCCCTATTTTTCTATTAGTAAGATAAATATTTTCCTATCTATTTAAGGTCAGAGTGCTCCATGGCTGCAGCACTGAGTGGCAACAGCAAAGTCCAGACACCTCTTTTCAGCACCCAACAGTTTTATATCCCCAGAGCCACTTAGACCAATAAAATAAATAAAATTATACCAAGTCCTTCAAAATAATTTGAAATACAAAGCAAAGAGATGCAGAATGAAGTTTGCTAAGGAGTTGTGATGAAAGCCTGTGCCTCATCCCAAAATAAACTCTGTTTTCTACCAGTGTGGAACACCAAGCACACACACACTCCTCTTAAATTTAAGTTTCCATCCACAGCTGAAGAGCAAATGAAAACCAGAATCCGAAGTCATGTACAGCCCAAGGCATGTCTAACAAATATTATGATGAATTAATTTTATTTTATTTTATGATCAAAACCTACCAGGATTAAATTGGTACCATAAATTTGCACTCTGAACCTTCCAAAGAGCAGATTCTGAAGCACAGTAATTGAAAGTCTGTTAAATTCCTCAATGCTTTAAAAATAAAACTCTCAGAGGAAAATAAAAGAAAAAAGCCTGAAAAGTCAGGTCAGTACTTTGATAAATCAAAAAATTAATTATATCTTAAAAAAAAAAAAAACAAAACAACACCACTAATTTCCATTAAAATTGGAAAATCCTTTCTTCAGCTACTATTAGAGGTTTGTGGAATGAAAATGCAATTTAGCCTGTTTGGAGTCTGGCTTTAAGCAAATCCATAAATTGCCCCCTGAATATGTAACTTTATTCAGGGAAATCACAGGGGTCACTTGAGTATCCAAAATGAGTTTCAATGAGTTTCCAACACTGGTGCATGAAACATAAATCTAGATATAAATACACAACCTGGCTTTGAAGTGAAGAGATAACAGGACTCACCTGGCCCAGAAAGGAACCAAACCAGAGCTCAGCAAAGGAGCAGAACTGAAGCATCTCCTTTCCTTTGCAGATATTCAAAGTACTGATCCCACCTACTTGTATTTGTAAAATAAGTGGGGCTGTTAACAAGCTATTTCTGCAATAAAACCCCCAAGCCTGTGTTTGTGTGGACAAATGTTAACTTGATTACTCTCCAGAAAATAGCATGTATTTATCATTAGTATAAATTAATTTAATAGGTATTAGGTTAATTATGGTTATGAAGCACATATAATACATATATAAAAAATACATATATATATATAACCACAATATGGAAGACCAACAGATAAGACCAATAAATA
>WYEA01004110.1:13529-39166 GCA_033558465.1 Alcedo atthis | reverse complement strand
CCCATCTTCCTGCTTTCAGTAACCAAAAATAGATATGATGCACTTGATGATCAACCCTTTGGGATCTTAAGAAGGGTGTTCTCTAGAGCTCCTTTCTCTTATCATGGCTGAACCTGTTACCAAGAAGGATCAGGTGGGATAATTCCAAAGTAGAGACAGAGAGGTGACACAAAAGGAGCACTGTATCACCACACCTAACATCCTGTTGACATCATCCTTACTGGTCTAGGGCAAGCAACTCAATCTCATGTATGCTAGAGTGAAATCAACATAAAAAAATCAAGGCTATCATGAAACACAAGTTAGAACAAAATAACTAAAACCAGTGTCAGATCACCAGACTCCATAGATCAAAATTCCCTCTGCCCCACAGCACTGCTACAGACAATGCCCAATACACATCTGCAACTTTTTTCACCTGCTATGCCACTTCTGTTTCTGCTCAGTGATACAATTTCAGGGTTTAAGGAAGGATCATACTGGAACAGGCTCATTACTGTTGTTGACTGGAATCCAGAAATTAGTGTCACATGGACAGCAGCATCTTCTGGTCCCTAAAAGCAGAAATGAAGAATATTTCAGGGATAAGAATCTACCCTTAAGTGATTCCCTAAATTCCTGTATTTCCCGTGTTTAAGCAAGGTACATGGCACTGACAAAATTTGCATACACATCAGAAGGTACTTAAATGTGTCCAGTTATACTGGCTTTAAAGGAACATCTATGGAAAGCTAGAAACCTTATAGCACTCCCAGACTGGCAGATTTTCATTTGCTGCATCCAGACTAATAAATTAAACAATGGTAAAGTCATAGGCATAGATATTTATCCCTACGCTTCA
Organism: Alcedo atthis; assembly: GCA_033558465.1. Taxonomy (NCBI): domain Eukaryota; kingdom Metazoa; phylum Chordata; class Aves; order Coraciiformes; family Alcedinidae; genus Alcedo; species Alcedo atthis. The sequence goes on along the minus strand of WYEA01004110.1, from coordinate 38,325 downwards.
AACTATTAGCATCACCCTGGGTATAATTGTTCCATGCAGCAAAGAACACTGCTGCTAACAGTCCCAAGGTGTGTTTTTCCACAACATAGATAATACCCAAAAGAGGTCTGGATGTAAAATAAAAGATTTGTAGCTGAAGAGGGTTCAATAATGTGAGCAAAAACAATCATCCCAGGCTTGCTTAGTCATAGAATTATAGAATTGTTCTGGTTGGAAAAGACCCTCAAGATCATCAAGTCCAACCATTAACCCAGGACTGCCAGATCACCATTAAAACATGTCTCTCAGCACCACATCTCCATGTCTTATCTATCCCTCTAGGGATGGGGACTCCACCACTTTCTAATGTCCAATCTAAATCTTCACTTGTGCAACTTGATGCCATTTCCACTTCTTCTGTTACTCATGACAGGAGAAAACAGATCAACCCTCACCTGGTTCCAACCTCCTCTTAGGGAGTTGTTAAGAATGAGGTCATCTCTGAACTTCCTTTTCTTCAGGCTAAACAACCCCACTTCCTTCAGCTCTTCCTTACAGGACTTGTGCTTTACACACTTCACCAGCTTCATTGCTCTTCTCTTGACAAGCGCCAGCACCTCATTGACTTGGAGTCAGGGGCTCAAAACTCAACCCAGGATTTGAGGTGTGACCTCACTAGTATTGAGCACAGGAGGACAATCTCTGCCCTAGCCCTTCTGGACCCACTGTTGCTAATATAAGTAAGGATGCTGGTGTCCTTCCTGGACCCCTGGGCACACTTCTGTCTCATCTGCAGCCAGCTGTTGACCAGAACCCACAGCTCCTTCCCCGTCAGGCAGCTTTTCAGCCAAGGAAACCTAGTAATCTATTAGTAAAAAATCTGAAAGTAGAGCAACTTTTCTGGAGTTCAAAGTTCCAGTTTTGTTTATGTCATGCTTACCTAACGATGATGGAATCTGAATTTTTGGCTGTTCCACTGGTTTTCATAAATCACTGATCAGTCTATTGTTATTTACTCTGATCTCAGCCACCAGTGGAGTTCATAACAAATTGTCCCACAGCCAAGACTTGGCTTATGAGCTACTATTTGCTCTTCTGTCAGTGTAGCTCAGGCCCTGAAAGCATAGAAAAGCCTGGAGGCTGTCGAGTGTTCTCCCACTGTGGTTTCTTACCCGAGAGGGAACTTTACATTCAATTCTTGTTGAATTTCTATAATCCTCCAAAACTGGGCAAGGTTGAGATCCAAACAACACCAAGTTTATCCCTTCCAGATTGGTCCCCCTGAGAGCCACTCGCAGCCCTCCTGCAAAACAAGTTATTCCATTATTCAAGATATAAAATGATGTATTTTTTTTCTACATAAAATATTCTTTATTAATACGTGACTACAAAAGGCTGCATTGTCTTTCAGTTGATCTGGTGATGATCTGTATGCACCTCACTGTGTCTAGCTTCCTCTCTTTCACCAGATATTCTTCTTACCTTTTTTTTTTTTAATTCTTTTTCATGATATGTGACAACAGGGTTTGTTTCTCAGTTTCTTTTTTTAATGACATACTTATTTAAGCTGGCAAGGTCTGGCCTGTGATCTCAACCTTTGAAAGATCCCCTGCCCAAGAATGAAAATCAGGAAGGAAGGAAGGAAGAAAGGAAGAAGCACTAAGAATGGAAAAAAGAGCTTAACACAGCAGGTGCTTTCACAGTTCAAATAGCTGCCAAGCACCCTGCTGTCAAAAAAGCCTGTAGCATGTGTCTAGGAAACTTAGGTTAGAAAGGGGACTTGGCAGGGCTTGAGACTTAGCAGAGTTGTAAGGAACATCACGGAGGGTTTGATTCTATGAAGCACTGAGCAAAATCATCTCTCCTTTGTGCCATCCAGAACTGAACCTCTTCAATCACATGCAGGATCATACCCAACACAAGTCAGACTTGCATTTGATCTTTCTACAGCACCCTGTTCTGATGCAAAGAGTCAAGGTACCCCTCTGCTTTTTCAAGTGACTAGAGGATACAGGGATGTTTCAAAGAGAAATAGGAAAGAGTAGAAGAATGGATGTTAATGGCAATTCTAACCTGGACTTTGTTCTTTGATGCAGTTCAAAGATAACAAACAACAACAACAACAAAAAACCCAACAAATCCCAAAAAAACCCCAAAAGTTATTTTCTCTAACTAGAAAAAAGTTACTGCAGAGTTTCAGGACTATGGTTGGACAGACAGCCTGCTCAGACAGGAATTTTATTAATGCAGTGTTGAAATGGATGTGTTAGTATAGCCACATTACAAAAGCAACTGATTTTTTTACAATGCTTTTCTTGTGTGAGGTAAGTAAACTGTACCATAGAAGCCATTACACATTGTTATTATTGTATCTTTTCCTCCAAGCATCATTTTCTGCTAATTCTTTAAAGCAACAGGGAAGTCTAGAAGTTTAATCTTGATTTTCTCTGTCTGGCAGCAAAACCAGGCAACAGTAGCAGTCAGATATGTTAACAGCAAGCTCCCTCCATCTGCTAGAGCATGGCAATATCTTTAGTAGGGCAATTCATGCTTATAGAGTTAGGTCACAGGGAACTCCCAGCACAGTCCCCCTGAGACCAAAGGGACCTGATACAACAAAGTACATGGTGCTTCCTGGCATCCTCTCTCCATTGTTTGCAGAGACAGAAACTAGAACTCTAAAATGGAGCCACTTGTCTAACGTGATAATTGTCAGAGAAGGAACCCTAGATTTAGAGTATAAAATGCATGTGTGTTGTGCAAAGACTAATGCTCTTAAGTTTTGGTATCTACACTTATATCCATATGCAGTGAAATTCTGCATATGTGCACTTTACGATAAGATTGAAGAGAAGTATTTTAAATGGAAGAAATTAAAAACACAGATGGAAGCTGTAATTCTTTCCAATTATAAATGTTGAAGGCATATGTAATGTAAGATAGCATTATACTTGCTTTCTTTTTAATGAGTGACAGATCACTGTAATTGGGAGAACTGGATTGTCAGCAGAGGAAATGAGTAGCAAGGCCCAAGCACTATACCCTGCCATTGCTTGCTTTTTCACTCTGAATATTTTTCATTAATTAAAGCTGTGAGTATCAGCCTTATGTACTGTATGACCCTTCCACTGGAAAGAACAAAAGAAAATTGAAAGAGCAAAAGGGTTAAGATCTCCTTCTTGCTGTATACTCCAACAAAACAAAGAGGTGGCCATGACATCTTGCTCTTCAGCTTAGGAACCCTTTATTCTTCCAAGACCATCCCACAGCTCATCCACACAGAGATTCACAGACCATAATTCCCTTCCTCTTCCTGCTCAAAGGCAAACAGTTGTCCCAGCCACATGCCTGAGCTAACTGCATGTTGAGCCTAGGCCAGTACTTCTGCTGTCAGTGATGTTTGTTAACATGAATGCACCTCAGAAACAAATCTAGGAGGTTTTCTGCCAAAAGCCTGGATTAGCTTTACTGTTAGAGTCAAACTGGGCCATGTGGTTTCTAGATGCATTCTTAGCTGCTTTGAAAACAAGTCACATGCTGTCAACATTGGTCCTTACAGCACAAACCAGGTATGTCGAGAGTGTTGTCTACATTTCTCATAAGGTTGAAGGAATTCTCTCCTCTCCCAGAAAAAGAAAGGGTGGCTTTTTACAGCCTTTGGTTTGGCTTAGTTACAGTTGGCTAGTCACCTTGCTGGAACTTCCAGGTGAAGTCCTCTCATCTGTGTCAAATATGAACCAAAGTTTAGCCATTTCACAATTAGACCAGATGAATCCAAATACTACAAATCTATGTATCTAATAATTATGGAAAGTAAGCCATGATGCACTAGTAGCATTCTGGGTTGTTGGAGTAAATACCCCTGCACTGTAACTTACAGTTCTCAAACAAAACTAGTCAGGGAACTCCACAAAGAAATAAGAAAAGTCTGTCACTCATTGCAAGAAACTTGCCCCAGTGTTTTGGGCTACACAGAATGTGTCCATCCATATTATATCTTTTTTTTGTCACATGAAGACCTTGATAGTCAAAATACAGAAGAAATGAAACACAGTGAAAAGCAAGAATCCAAAAGCAGATGTCTCCTTCGGGCTGGTTTTCCATTCAAACCTACCAATCTCTGAAGCTGTAGGAGGTTCAATAGCTACCAGCTTTGGCTCAACTCTTAGGAAGATGTCCTCTCCTGTGGTGCCATTGAGTGCAAAGCCATAAGGTCTCACCAGTAGTGCCACCTGATAGACACCCACTGGCAGAGTCTCCATCTGGCAAGCCACTTTGGTTTGATTCAATGTTATGACATGGCAGGTCACGTTGTTCACCTCCACCTGCACAGCTGGCTTCTCCTCAGTGAAGCCAGCTCCTCTGATAACTATTGTGGCCTGGGACCCATCATCTGAAGGAATATAATCAACAGGATTACTCATGAGTTTTGATGTAGCAATAACCAGGATTTACTTCAACCAACACTTAAAAAGTTTTTATCATCTTCATCAGGACATCTAAAAAAGTACAACACATGATCTGCCATTCTCCCTCATAATTGCTGTTCTTGAAGGTCCCTGTTGAGCCACTACTTTTTTCTTAAATTTCTATCAAAAATCACTTGATCCAAGTGTCACCTTCATGCACCAAGCTTAACACAATTTATTTCCATTTATGCCTTTACCATCTTCTTCAAAGCAAAAAAAAAAGTTTGCACTATGTATCTTCAGTCTGGAGCTGACCAGAAGTGCCCCACTAGAAAGTGCAGTTTCCAAAAAATCAGAAATTAAAAAATAAATTTAGGAAAATTTCAAAAGAACATGCCTACACACAAAATCATCAGCATCTGCCCAATCTTTTCCACTGAACAGTGTTTTTGCCATTTTATTCAGACACAAAGTCCCGTTACCTGATGAATACTCCACATCGCTGACCAAAGGTGTCAACTCCTTGCTAAACTGGAAAGCACATGAACCAGAACAGTTTGCAAGGACATCATTCACCACCACCACCACCTGGAGACAGAGAAGAAGATTACCCTAATGCTGTGAAGGAAACAGATGTTGTCTAGAGCCACATCTACCTTGTAGACCTGCAGCGTGATGCCAGTAGCCACACCAAGCTACTGAGATTACTCTGACTGTGCCAGAACAGAGCACAGTCTGACAGTTGTTTATCCTGCTGCAGTCTCATTATAATTTTAATTGCAAGGCTTGCTAGGGCTCGTCTTAAGTAAAGCAGAGCATAGCTGTGGAAGCTGTATTGCCAGCCCTTCTCAGTGTCTGCAGGATCCTAACTCCTCTCATGCTGGGACCCACAGTGCCTCACAGTTCCCACTCTTCTAGTCATCCATTGAAAACTCTGCTTGGCATACCCCAGTTCTTCCCACCTTGCCTTGGAAACAAGCTTATTATGTTTAAAGAACCCTGTAGAACTAATTAGGATGAATCCCAGAATGTGTCTTTTCAGCATGCAGCCCTCAATTTCATTTCCCCCCCTTGTTCATGTTGAAACAAGAAAGCTGGGCTGTGACCTTGGTTATCTAATGAGCTAAAGAGAGATCTCTTTGGAGACCTTGATAGCTCAGAAGAGTTAACTGGTAAAGTATAGGGTATAGGAGAACCCTTCATCTCTCTCCCAGGTATTTAGGGTGTGACAGGAGAGTACTCCAATACCTGCAGGCATGAGGAGCTCAGAGCTGCAAAGTACTCTGCTTGAATAGAAACACAATAGAGGGACATTTTGGTGCTTGCTGCTAGCAGCAAGCCAGGATAAAGCTTCAAAAATTAAAAGAAAATATGATGGCTGCTGCTGCTCTTGTTTCAGTTGGTCTCTTTGAGGATCTCTGCACTGCAGATGGCAGATATTTTTGGTTATTGAGCCACTGGACACCAGGCAGATCTCATTGTCTGAGGAACAGGCTTGCCAAAAAGAGGATAAGCCAGCCTCAAGGCTGCACACCTGGGCTTTGAGGAGACCCAGCATCACCCCGTTATTGTTACAGTGCCTAGCAGACTTTGCTGGAACCAAAACCAGCAATGCACACTGCTCTGCAACATGAGAGGAGTTTGCAACACACTTGTCCATCCAGTCACCTCGTTTAGCCAGGAAACCCTCCTTGCTCCCTTTCCACACATGAAAGACTGAGATCCACAGAGGTGGAGGGGCTTGTCTAATTCACAAACTAGTACCACAGCAAACATCTCATTTATTTTGCCCATCAGTGTAGCAGCAGGAAAGCTGCAGATGAATAGATTTATTCCCAAGTCTGGTGGCCAGCACCATATGACCCAGCAAGGGTGGGAGTTCAGAGATGAATCCAGATCTGTGTCAGCCCTTGTCCACGACCTCAAGAGAAATAAACTTTCTTCTATCACCCATGATCACCATTTTCCCTATGTTCAATAGATCCTGGAGGAAGGATCTGTTCCACAAACCTGCAGAATGACTGATTTATGGCAAAGAATAGAACAGCAGATTTCTGGACGTGTTTAGTGGCAGAAATAGGTACTTGAATACTTGTGAGACTCCTGGATCTGCACAATCCAGGTGAATTAATAGAAAGCATGACAGCACATCTCACCTGTGTTTTGTTATTGAAGGTAGCAAGCATGTCCCCAAATATGGGCCCAATAAACACACCTCCATCATAAACCACACGGCTAGAAATAGTTGGCTTCAGACCAGTGAGGTTTTCAGCAGAGACCTGGCAAAAACAAAACAAAGAATTTAAGTTTCTTGTCCATTTTGTTGATGTTGCAATTTTAAATTAAAATTGTTCTCCCTGAGCTTTGCATCAATATCTCCTGGCAACTTCTCAAGTTTCTTCCATAACCCCTGTCTCCAGGTATAAATCTTCATTAGCCAAAGCTTCACAACACCTTTGTGCTCCCATTCTCACCTTGCAAGAAAGAAACTGAAACAAAAGTGTTCACAGAATCACAATGTCAGGGTCTGGAAGGGAACTTGAAAGATACTCTAGTCCAACCCCACAGCCAGAGCAGGATCACCTAGACCAGATCACTCAGGAATGTGTCTGTTTAATCTGCTATTAATAAGAAATCACTTATAAGGTCCTATAGGTGTCTGCATAGAGATAAATGCTGTGAGAATGAATCAGCCAAGGTCAAAGACATTGTACACGGTTCAAAGTGAGTGTTAATAAAAGAAATTACATTTATAAGATTGGGCAAGTCCCCAGTTTTTGTTTTCCAAGTCAGTGTCCAGATGTTTTCATAGCAAGAGTTTGAGTCTTTGGTCACGATGAAGTCACTGGTGTTGAAGTATGGGGCTGTAGAGTTATCTACATTGTCTTGCAAAAGCTTGTGGAGATGGTGGGAGGAGATGTGCACTGAAACACCTGCAAAAGACATTGGAAACTTTCTAGGAGAACATATCTACCTGCCCCTAGTAAAGAAAGATGTTTAATTAGTAGTGTAAGGCTGTTGTGGTTCAAACTTCTGTCAAAAAAGCAGCAGAGGGACATTTACTGTACTCCAAATGCCAAAAGATCTGCACTATTTAATAACATAAAAAATATCTCTTCAATTGGGACCATCAGAAATTTTATTAAGTAATACTTTTCATTATATGCAGCCTATATTTTTGCGAGACATAAAACTTCAGTGTGCAAGTTATATTCCTTCAAAATAGAAAGGTCAGAAACTTGCCAAAGAGAGGGGTATGCACAGAATCAGCCTTTCAAGAAGTCATTGCAGAGGTCAATCCCAAAACATCATTTGCATTTATTTATTTCTTTTGACATAAATACCCATAGCCATTCAAAGTTGCAGATGAAATAAATGTCTCTAAACCGGTTCAGTACAAATACTCTGAGGCTTCATTTTCCTCTATTATTTGACTTTATAACTAAAATCAAGAAGTTTGGTGTTGGCCTTGCTCCAATTAAACTACTTGCTTCCATTATAAACCTTTTTATTTCAGTCCAACACAAGAAAGCAACACCTAAGTGGTGCCTATTTCAAGCCAAGCAATTCTGTGCACAAAAGCTTTGGTGGTATCTGCAAACCAAATGCCAATCTTGGTAATCCCAGAAGAGAATAAATTTCCTGATAACCTGAAATGATCTTGTCATACAAGATGACCAGAGGTATACATCAGCTGGACAAATATCACCATAATGAAACCTTGGGATGCAAAATCCCCATGCAGGTGCTGATTCAAATTTCTTTAACAATATGACAAATATAGTTGCTAGTTGCTGTATGCATTTTAGGACAACCCCATACCTACTATTTAGAAATACTTCCCTACCTACAATCCTTATCTCCTGTCTGGAAAGATATCAAATTTAAAGATCTTTTGTAATGTGTCTAACCTACCAGCCTGTACCCCAAGCATTTCTAAAGTTCAAGATTGTCTTTTTCACTTGGTTTGCTGCTGAGGAAATCCAGGATCTGTACTCTCATCTTATCTTACCTGGTATCACAATATTGGCCAAGCGGATGCAGAAGGTCCCTCCAATAGGTGGGGATGATTTTTGCAGTCTCTGAATGGTGAGGCTGACTCTCACATCCTCCACAGAGACATAGAGATATCCATATTCCTTAGAGCCCTCCCCAAGCAAAGCACCTCTGTGGGACAGAAAGGGTTCACATCAAAACAAACATTAGCAGGACCCTCACTTGTGACAGCCCCACGTCACCAGCAGCAGAGGGATACATATGGGAACAACAGTCTTGAAGGTCCTAAGAAGACATTCAGAACTCAGAGAGAATTGAATGCACCCAACTTGTTTGCTATGTGTGCATTGCTTACAACAGGAAACTATAGAAACACACCATTTTTAATAATGGTAGAACAAATTATTCATACAGCATCAAGCACAAGCAAGTCCTGCCCCAGGACTAGTGTTTTTAAAAGACCAAGTGCAACCTGGGCAGTAGCTACAAGGCTAAAAGCTTTCCTACTTCACTTTGTAGTCTCCTCAAGGGTATAAAAAAAATCTTAGCACCTCTGAATTTCAGCACTATTTTGTCTTAGAGATCACTCAAAATGTCTAAAACTCACCATTTTATCACTTGTCAGTAAATCCAAGTGAAAAGACTATGGTACAATGATGCCACCATGTGGTTAAAAGTCTGGTTAACAGCTAAAATCTCAGAACTCAGCTGTGGCTTCTGAAGAGCATATTAAGAGAGTATGAAATAAACATAACTAAACCTTCTTGTCTGATGTACAGCTGGTACTGCAGATTTTGGCTAATATTCCAGCCCTGGTGGCAGCATGTTGTATCAGAATACAGAGCAACATGTACTTCATATAGACAGATGGGTTTGAAGATATCCAAAGACAGTGATCACCCCACTCATTTTTAAGTCATGTGCTTATTTTTGTTTTCACAGTATAACTAAACAGAGTTGGAACGAGACCTTTAAAACTCATCTAGTCCAACCCCCCCTGCACTGAGCAAGGACATTTGCAACTAGGGCAGGGCACCAAACAATCTCACCTAGAATGGTGCCAGGGATGGGGCATCAATCACCTCTCTGGGCAACCTGCACCAGTGTTTCATTTCAGTGTACTGAGAGTTAAGTATCTTAATTTAGAACTCCAATCCATTTAATGAGTACAGATATCTGTGCAGGATTCAGTTGTCCTAGCAGTTTGAATATGGGCTATTTGAAATGCCAAGAGGAGAAGACTCTGGTGAATTGTCAACCTGCAGTTTTATTCTCCACTGGCCCTCATATCATGTCTTAGATGACAACTAGCTTCTGACACATCAGGAGGAGCTGGCAGAGGTATTGCAGGGTATGGAGATAATCTGCTCACTGTCCCTACCGCAGTGAGAGAAGGGGCAGACTTGCACCACAGCCAGAGACCACCCAGGACACATTGTAAGAGGGAGGAGACCCCACCACAGATACTGCTTCAACTCTCCTCCCACTTGGCCAAGGTGGTTTGGGATGCTTCTGAGAAACTGAAAGAAAAGAGCACAAGCATTATTAGACCAGGGAGAACAGCTGTCCCTGTGCTTAGGTTATTTTCATTTCAAAGCTGGAAACATACCTGTTTGGGAAATTTTTATTTGCTTTTGGGCTTTTCTTCTGGGCAAGAAGAATGTAACCCTGAAGAGTTACATTTGTAGAAACACATTTCCCATAAACCAAGAAAACTAATATCTTGCAATTCCTTACATTCAAGTAAACAAAATTATTTTGGAGCTTGTTGGGTAATCCTCTTCTCTTTTGAAAAACTTTCAACCAGTCTTATCACTAAAGATTTTAATGGAATATCTTGGAAAGGCAATGAAATTAACAAAATAGAGAAAAACCAGACTCCTTTACCAGTCAAAGCTCTGTCTGCAATGATGACTTCATCGAGGTAAAATGACCCAGATGTTTTCTTTTGCAGCACAGGGCTTAGCAGGTCTATCTGATGAACAAACACTGGGGAGTTGGCAGAAAGGTCCTGGAGAAGTGAGGAGCTATTCACACACCCCTTCCACAGGTCAGTGCAGGTAAACATCCAGCTGGAAGACACCAAAGTTGAATGACCTCTCTCTTGCAGTGAGATAGCAGTAATAAGTGGCTTTTGAGCTGCTTTGTGAAGTTTCCAAGTCCCATCAGGTGCTGCTGCTATTACTACTATTATTACTCATATACAAGACACATGCTTTAGTGGGAAATAAAGCTCTAGTTCTCTGCTTAGGTATCCTCCCCTTTGCATCACATGAGTGTGATGTGGGTATGACAATCATTACCCTATTTTTGGCAAAACACTGTAATAGCATCAGTGACCTCAACACAGGTCAATCCAGAGGTTAAGACCCTAGGGAATTATGATGACTGCTAGATGATTGTTCCAAGGCTCCCAGCTCTCTCCACCACATAGTAATTTAACCCCAACCTCCTGCTCCCCTTCCAGGCACACACACAGCTCCCCTCACACAACCTTACAGATAGTCAAGCTGCCAACTTTGTTTCCTGAAGTTCTTCAGAGAATCCTAATTTTTTAAGTGTGTCTGTCCCTAACTTTCCTACTAGCACCAACTGTTTTCCATCCATGTAGAATAAGTGAAATAAAGAAAAATCAAAGACTACACCAGCTTGCAGAACTTTGTCATGACAATCTCCTGTTGCCTGGAAAAGAGAAAAAATTACATTCATCTCTATCTCACTGCAGAACTGTTGACAAAAATACTCATTAATGTCTTCAGAAACCTTCTGATGTGCCTGTCAGAGACAGAACAAACTGCCCATGTGTACATCACTGTGGTGAGATAAGGCATATAACATGCACATTTACTTAGTAAATCCTCAAAAAGTATGGAAACAGATTGCAGGGACAATGGACAGATCAGCTCACCCCAAATGACAATTCATTCCTGTTCAAATAAGAATTTATATCTCCCAGTTTCTCTAGTACAGTTTCCCCTCTTACTATGGCAAGTGCCACCCCTGGAAGTGATGCATACCTTTTAGAGTTGGTTTCATTGAAATCCCATAGACAGGTGAGATTCCTCTTCACTGAGCATAAAGAGATATTGGTGTAGGACACTGAGATATGAAGGATATTGCTCATATGGCCTTTATGTGCAAAACACACCTGTAAAATGGGGGGGGGGAAAAAACCAAGAAAACACCCCAACTTTCACTAAACAGAACAGGTCATTTGATAATGTCTGTAGAAAATATATTCCATTTAACACTGACAAGGAAAAATATTGATCCAGGTCAGCAATAAAGCCCAAGACCAAAATTGCCTTGAATAATACCTAGAGGAGATGGTGCACTAGTGCTCAGGTGACCTGTGTGCCACCACATACCCTGAAACTCATCCCTTAAGTCACAGTGAGGTTCAGGGGCAAAACAAAGCTGGGAAGCACCAACAGGGATTTCAAGTATCTGGGAAGGAAGAGAGGAGACTGGATGAGTTTGTGAGCTTTTCAAGTTACAAGGTTTGAAATGGGTGTCAGGTAGAGAGAGAGGATTGGAAGAGGTCTGTGAAGGGGAACTGGAAGGACTACAGGAGGATTTTGGGATGAGTCATTCCCTCCTTCCTCCTTCTTTAATCCCCAACTCTTACTCCAGGTGCAAAAGAAAAGGTAAGAGAGTTGAAATCAGGTCCTTATTAAAAATAGGTGTAGAAGATGAACAGAAAAGAGAGAGTAGACCCCAGATAAGGACTTTTTTCTTTTATTCCTTGTCAAAATTGATAATCCCTTTATGTCTTCTATCTTTTCCCAACACCATCCCATCTTTCCTTTTCCTCAGCACAGTTTGCATCTCCAGATGCAGATAGCAGCCAGATCACAGAATCACAGAAATTAGGGGCTGGAAGGGACCTAGAAGATCATCTAGTCCAACCCCCCTGCCAGATGTGTTAACATCTACACCTCAGGGATATCAAACTATCCATCCAGTCAATAAAAGGCATTCTGCTTTGTCCAACAAGCATTGCCCCAAAAAAATTATACTTTGTGGATTTGGGGAAGTCTAAGCAGACCAGATGGTTTTGTTTCTTTTTGGGCTCTGAGTATTGAGTCTCCAGTGCAATCTACTCATCAAAAGCAGCCACTTACATGTGTGTACTGGCTAAGAACATATCTTGGTAGAGTTGATGGGGCAGTTTTCACCAGCTGACTTGGTCTGTGGACACTGAACCTCCCACAGAAAGGCTCTGTTCCACTGACAGTGTGTCCTGTGGTACTGACATCCTTCGTATCTGACAGAGAGGGAAACCAGAGGGGGTGAGAAACTTGAAAATTATTCAGGAGACACCAGTATGGTCAAGAGATCCATGATAACACAGGAAGAGGATATCCAAAATGTATCCAACACTTCTACTCTTAAATATCTCTTGTCCAGATTAATAGCCAAAATTCACAGGGCAATGGTTTCTCAGTTTAAGAGTGTTGAAATACACAACTAGAGCAGGTTGCTGAGAGTCCCTTCCAACCTAATCTGGAGTGTTTCCAGGATGAATCTTAAATACCTCTCTGAGAAACCCAAGTCCTACTGGAATTACTTTCTACTAGAGTAGCTTTCTTATGCATGCATTGCTTTCAATGTTACAAAACTATTTTTTTTTACAAAAGCAATTATGTTTTATACCTTGCCTGAGCAATCAAGTATACCAGAGATATTTGCACTGTTTCACTTCCAGTCCTCATGAATTACTGACAACAAAGATCTCTGAAGTCACAATAAACCTCTTCCATAGCCTGAGCTGTAGCTCTGGGCTAGAGAAGATTTGCTTCCCTAGCAGACCTATTGGAATGTGAATCATTTCACATGCCCCAGAACTTGTATTATTTTGTCTCTGAACATTTCTAACAAGCAAACCATATCTCCTGCTTTGATAAGTATGTTGCAATGAGTCACACAATGTGTTACAGTGAGAATCCCAAGTTATTAATTATGTTGGTTTTAATAGTAGTTCCATAAACTTCCCCACCCAAATACATACAAAATCACAGATGTCCAAGAAACAAATGTAGGTACTTAAGTGCACTAAAAGTGAAAATCTGCTATCACTAAAAGTTTAAAGGAAATCAAGTTTCACTGGAAATACTGCTTATTTGCCACAAAAGTTCAATACCTTCTTTCTCAAAGCCATCACGGAAAAGGATTTTAGCAGAAGTTGGCTCAGTTTCACATCCTACTGAAAGAAGTTCCTCTATTGCTGTTTGCACCTTCAAAAAAAAAATTAAGTGAAAATGGTCACAGTACAACAGTGTCCAAAGCAGAGAGCTTCAACACAAATATCACTATATTTTTCATCAGCTAGAAGCTAGTGGTGAGGCAGCTCTGAACAAGCAGGTAGCCAAATGGTAGAGAATAAAATTCAACTCAACATATAAGCTTCCATGTCTGATACCCTTCAGGAGTCTGAGACATCCTTTAGGTGTCCAGCAGCCTCCACAGAAAGGTTTCTTACATGAGCTCTAGCACAGCCTGGGCATTTGAATACCCCTCTGGGCTCCACCAATTGTGCTGACTAGATGTTTAATGACTACCATGGAGTTACCACCCAGGGCAGTTTTAACAGTGGCCAACTACTTCATTGCAGACATGTCAGGTTGAGGTATTGTGATATGCTTAGAATATACCTGGGAGTCAACCACTGCAAAAGAAATTCCAGGGCAAGACACTTCCAGTAAAAAAAAATCACCCCTATATAATGTAAAATTCATCTCAGCTTCTGGGTGAAATTCTTAACTACCATCAAGTCCCAGAGCTCCATCAACTAGACTCCAGCAGAGGACTGGGTTGTTAATGTTTAATGACACTTACCTGGTGAGCTGTGGCATTTGTGGGGATCATTTTGTGCACTGTGTTATTCCAGGAGATACTGAACCACCCTGTACCAAACACAGTCAACATCTGGAAAGCAAATAAGCACATAAATGAACACAGATATAATCTGCATGAGATGCACCAACTTCAAACCTGATATCTTCTACCAAGGAGGGTTTTATCACCAGTGTTTTACCTTTTTAAACCTCTATAAATCAAGAGTCCCTTCAGCTACTCTTAAACTGCTTACCATCCATGGGCTCTCCTGACACCAGCATTGGGCTGCTGTTCTTAGATTAATGGGAGCACAAGGGATATACAACTTGTGCAAGACACACAAACAGCCACAAATGGTCCCTAAAACTCCTGACCCACAGCTGTGGCATTTAACCACTGGAAAAAAGAAAACCAAACCAAAACAGCCAAGCACATGCAAAACCAACAAACAAAAACAATCAATAAACCCACATTGCTGAGCACTTCAAATTTATCTGACTACAGTATAAGACTGACCAGGTAAAACTCACCAAATGTGTTGTCACTAAGGAAGGGAAAATAAAATCTATCCAAAATTTGTACTAATTAGCATTAAAGTGAGGCATTAATGAGCAATATAAAGCCTAAGGTGAGATCAGTGTTGTTTACACTAAAAACACTTGAGCAGAATGTAATGAAACCAAAGTGTTTACAAATGTCCACCAATTTGTGCAAAAACCACAAACACCTTTGCCTCATGACCCTATTCTCAAATATCTCAGCAGGTTAAAACCAAGGTGGGAACACACTTTGTTTTGCAGTGAACAAGGCTGCTAGAATTAGGATTTGCTGCCAGCCATGTCAACAGAATCAGGGTGTCCAGCTCCAAGGGTCGAGCCCACAGCACTGACCTGCACTTCTGAAAGGTGCAAGGATTGAGCCCGAATTTCATGTCTCTCCATGTAGTAGCTGTTGACTACTTGAGGATTCAGCCACGTGTTATGGATTTGGACTCCAACTCTCATCCCATTGCTGGGTGCCTTTCCGTGATGCCATGCTTCCAGGTAGTACCTTGAACCAGCAGTTAGCTCCAATTTCTGGGATTTTGGCTGCCAGTGCTCACTCCAGCTCTTCACCCAGTTCTCAGACCACTCCGAATTGCCAGCAGGGAGAGAAGCTATTCTCCTCTGTGTCCAGAACAGCCAAAGCAAATCAGAGATGTTTCTCCAGCCTCAAAAGACAATTATGTCTAATACCATAGCTCCAAAAAACTAGTTTTGTGTTGTAGCTGATAGCAGTGGGTTGATGCTTGACACATTCCTTTCTACTATACAGGAAAAAACCCATCATCTCCAAGAACTTTAATTTAGGGTTCAATACCATAAAGATGATAGTTTTTATAGCTGACTAGCTCTATTAACAGTTTCCCATTCAACTTTTCATGGATGCTTTAAGTTCTACATCTCATACCTACCAAATACAGGAGAAAGGACTATGTCTACAGACATCTCAGATGTAATATGGGGTTTTTTAATAGATAAGTCCTTTGTATTTATTCTAGTTCTGTTCAAGTACCAGGCTTAAGAAATAGATCACCTTCATTTATAGCAGCCTTTTAACTTTACAAAAGGCAGGACCAATGTTTTCAGAGGGCAAAACTTCAACAGGCATAAAAAGAAGGTAAACTGAGGAAGTCAGCCAGTAAGCCTCCAGGTCCCCTTGCCTGAAGTGTTAGTGATGATGTGCTGAACTAACAGAAAGGTCTTCTGGAAATGACATCCAAAGACTCTGGTTGTGAGTGAGGTTTTTCACAAGGCAAGAAGCTGATAGGCCAGTGTAAAACATCAAATATAATCATACAGATTTATTTCCACAACAGAATCATAATAAGGGCCAATAAGACAATTTACATTGGGGAAATTCCCACTTATTATGACTTTAATTAAAACCATTTCTTATCCTAATCTCATTTTGTTTTCCTCTATCAAGAGTAATACCTTATGTTCTGGATCTTGGGACAAACTTAAGTAGAGAGATGCCTGGCCATCTGCCTGAATCCAGAAGGTGTAATTGTTGGTCTCAGGAGCCACAAAAAATCCACGAAGCCTTGAGCTAAACAAAAGTAGAACACCCATAACATGCAAAAGAGTTACTGCAAAATAAAACAAACCCAGCCCCACAGCCCACCATCACAGATCCATTGAGTGCCAAGAAAATACTGTGAGACAGAGTTGTAACAAAACAAAATCAGAGATTTTAAAACTGAAGGAACCTCAAAGTGACACATTTTCAACTTCAATGTCATTTATGACTTACAGAAGTTTTTTAAAACAAAGAAACACACCAAAAAAAAAGCAGCACCTTACAGCTCCATTAAAATAAGCATGGGCTGTTGTGGGTCTTTTTCTTCTGTTCATTTCCTCTCACAAAGTCTTAACCCTGTGCAAGGAAGAAAAGGCTCAAAAGCACACAGGATCAACTGCAAAAACCAGAGAAGTGCAAAAATGAAAAGGTTGGTGCATATTACACAGCTTTTCAAGGGTGTATCTGAAGAGGCAGTGGGCACAAACATAGTACAGGTATTTTTGCAGCTTTGAGCAAATCAATTTCCATCAATTCCACCTGCACTGCAGCTGCCAACATCAGATGAGGACCTGATCCTCCACATCTGGACAGAGCTCCAGCCTAAAGCAGCCTCTAACTGGAGCTCCCACCTCTGCAGTTATTTCTTCTGTAGCATTTCAGCATATCTAGGCCAGAGGGAGCAGGAATACTGAGTGAAACCAAAAGGAGAAAAATTACACACTTCAGATATTTTGAGCTTCAAAAGAACATGGGAGCAGAGCCTTTGCTTTGATTTTTAGGAGCTCTGCAGTAAGGCATTTCTGTAAAGAGCTGTCAGGTGTTATTTCTACACCTTACACTGCTAAAGGTGATTGCAATGGCTTCATCTATTTTTGGGATCACCAAGTACCTGAAGGACTTCTTTGCCCCAGACAGCAATCTTACTGGGGAACTGGCATTAGGTACAAACTGCCATCTATATCCAGGACCTCCTTCTGTCATATCAGAGACATCATCCCAAGCTTCAAAGAGAAGCCCTCTGTTTCCTAGAAAGTTAAAATAAAAGCATTCTCAGTAGCAGCCAATGAAAATCCCAAAGCACATGCCAGGATCAGTGGTGTAAGGAACCAACCCAAACAGAAAATTTTAATAGTAAATTGGCTCTGTCTGCCAGTCTTTTTTGCAGTCCAAAACAGAACATGGATCTTGCTTTAGGGATTTTGTTCTACCTTGAAATACTCTGCCACAAAGAACAAAAGTCTGCAGAGAGCAGAGCATCCAGCCAAGCTCAGGTCTGCTCTTGCAGGAAAAAATACCAAGATTATCCACAGTCAAAATGAGCAAAGCCTCATTTTATGCACAACCATTTCCTTCCACAATGCTCCACTCAAGCAATGTTCCCAGATTCTGAGGTAACTCTAGTTCATCTATCCTTCTAAATATTAACCCATACCTTTTCTTTCCTCTCATTTTCCACAGCTCTAGATGCCAGCCTGATCTACATCCCACCATCACCCATCTGCAAGCAGTGAGGTGAGCTCTCTACCTGGTTTTTCTTGCTAAAGAATCATAGAATGGTGGGAAGGGACCTTTAAAGGTTGTCTTCACCAATGCTCCTGTGCTGAGCAGAGACACTTGCAACTAGATTGGGTTGCTCAGAGACCTGTCCAACCTCATCTTGAGCATTTCCAAGGATGAGTTGGCCTCCCCTCCAGGCAACCCGGGCAAGTGGGTCACCACATTATAAAATTTTTCTTCTCTCCAATCTAAATCACTTTCCTTTTTACTTTAAAACCATCATTTCTTGTCCTACTGCAACAGGCCCCACTAAAAACTCTATCCCTGTCTTTCTTATAGGCTGAAAGAAGGTTTCCCTGGAGCCTTCCCCACACTGAACCCCAACTTTCTCACTAAGCTTTCTGAATAGAAGTGATGTTCCAGCCCTCTGGTCCTTTTTGGGGCCCTCCTCACCATCAAACCCAAGAGAAACTGGCTTGATGTTGAAGCAGACAGCATATTGGAAAGCCTTGTTACTTGATTGCATTTATCACCAATTTCTGCCCTCCATTCCCATGCTCTTGTTTGTTTTGACCATTGGTTATCTGAATACTGCACCTGGCTGGGGAGCATCAAGCCTCATGTCCTTGCAAACAGGCTCAGTGGTACATCTGATTTTCTGGGGAGAGACATGCTTGACTTTACAAGGGACACCTGGCAGTGGGAAAAGAGACAAATACATTGTGTAAGACTTGGAAACTCAGCTGAGCTGCAGCAAGAACTCATCTTGTTTCCAAAAGGGGACAACACTTGGCTAAAAGTCTGGGCTTCTACTTATAGTCAAGCCAAGCAAAATGGTTTGTGCACACAGTCAGAATAACTGCATTTTCCTGATGGTGAGTCTTACAACTGCCACAGTAGTGGAATCAACATCAGTTGGAGTTTGTGGTCAGGGCCATGACATCATATTGAAAAACAACATTTCTAATGTTTCTCCCCTTACCTGCAACAACGACCTGCACTGGCTGCTCAAAGAAATCCCCCATGACAGTGAGCTCTGTGCCTCCTCCAAGACTCCCACCAGCTGGGAACACAGAAGTTATCTCTGCAGAGGAAGAAAAAGGGGGATCTGAAAGAAAAGCATTGGAAAGGTTCATCTCAGACCTATTCTGTCAGAGCCAGCAGTGCACTTGCACTGTTTCCAGATGGAATGGGGTCCCATGAATGGAACCAGCATCTCACTGATCCTTCACAGGGGTTAGGGCAGCCACTGGGATTACAGCAGGAAGGAATGACATGGATAAATTGGCCATGTGACAGGAGAAACACTGTAATGCTTGGACTGTCACTTAGCAGTGGCTTCATCTGTAATGCTCAGATTGCAAACCAGTATATTTTGTGCTACTGCAGAGCCCTGAAAACAAAACAGAACAAACAAACAAAGTGGAATTAAACCTGGTTTAATCATTTTGACCTCTGACTCTCTTCTCAATTTAGCCTGTAGGCTTGAATGTTAACCACTTTCCAATCTTCCCTCAGGCTTCAGGGACAAATGGAAGGAGTTGAACATCTAAATGTATACATCATGATCATAAGGATCCCTCAGGATTTCCTGCTGTTAAAATCATACCTTTTCACAGTGGAAACCTATTTTTTTCTCTTTCATGAGATTTACTTGCTTTGTGCTCCAATGTCCTACTTTAACCACTCAGCTGGACCTGTATAGCTGAAAAAAATACTAATACAACTGATGAGGGACATTAGACTTTCTCCTTTTTTTTGTTAATTTATCTGGTATTTAAACTTTTATTTTACAATATTGACTTGTAGCACATTGCAGCCTACTGGATAGATCTGAAAGATCATCCTTCTGGTGGTGCAGAAAAAGCCAAGTTCATGAAGGGTTATTTCATTCTACTGTTTGTAAAAAAGGACATTCAATTATTCTTCTTTACAGAGATTTTTTAACTTACAGGCAAAACAAGCTGTGTTATAAATATATACAAAACATGGGCATACATTGGCTATGTTTTTGTTTCAAAAAAAAAAAAAAGCTTTGGTTACCTTTTGAACCAAGCATCTCAGATACAACCTATAAGGAGTTGGAGTATTATATCAGTGCAATACCTGAATGTGTTTGATACAAGAAAAGCTCCTGTTTGGCACTGATGAGCCAAGCACCTTTGTGCACAGCTGACCTGCAAGAGAGAAAATGCCTGAGAGATCCTTGGCTATTTAAGTTAAATTACAATTTCTTTTGGTAGGGCTGGATGCTTACTCTCCAGAGGGACAGTAGAACAGGGACTAACACCACCAACACCACCTTGTTTCATTGATTCAAGAGACTCCATTACATACCAAAGTCCTTATTAGAAGGACTGTCCCATTTTAAAATACAGGTTTGATTCTGACAGCCCATTTTCACTTTTTATAGATAAATTCTTTCCTATTTGGATAGCGAGTTAGAACTGAAGTGAAAGCATTTTATTCAGTAAGGATTAAGAGATGACTTATGCTTTGGGCACTGAAGTTAGTGTTAAAACTTCAGAGAAGAGATGTTCTAGGGGAGGAATGTTCTCCCTTTTCATTCCCAATCTGAAGATCATCTTCTAGGACAGCAAAACTTCATTTCTAAACAATGAAAAGCAAGATTCAGTAAAAACATGATGCACTTGTCCTAGGCTCAAATAGAGGCATACCCCCATTCAGAACCACAGAAAAAGAGAGGAAGATTTTTTACTCACTTTCCTTTGTTAAACACTGAGAAGCTAACATTGTGGGACCCTGGAGGAGAGAAAAGATATATGCAGACCTTTTTTAAGACTTCTATATTTCCTCTGAAACGCCACTGGAGAGCTCCTAGATACCCAAGACATCTCAAAAGAAAAAAAACCTCCAAAAGAAACTAGAAGTTTCTTCAAAGTGCTTGGAAGGAAGGAAAAATGAAAGGGATCCAACCTGCTACCAGAGAGACCACAAACAGAAGCAGGCACACAATTTGTTTCTCTTTGATAACAGAGCAGTAAAGGGAAGTTGACATGCAAGAAGGAATCAAGTAAAATAAAATACATATTTTTTTAAAAAGGTAATATGAGCAAAAGCCCCAAATCACATCATCTCTGTCATGGTTTCTTTTGAGCACTGCACTTCATTTTCTCAAAGGCTGTGCAGAGGACACAAACCACTGCTGCAGTTGTGGTGAGCTGTGGTAAAGCCCTGATGTGAACCAAGTTTTATGGTCTCAACCCTGCCCAAGACAAATTTCTAATCAGAGGTGGCAGGAATTTGACAACCTCCCTCTGCCCTCCAGAGCTGCAGGAATAACAGAACCCCATGTTTTCCCCCCTTTTCACCAACCTATATGGTTGCCTTCCATCTGGCACTTCAGTGTCCCCAGCCCATTCTCTGCCCGAATGGGGTAGCTGTGGAGAAATAAAGGACTTTGCTAAGCCTTGTGAGCAAAAGAGTGCAAAACACAGTAGTAGCTCTGCCCAGTTTGGACTCAGGTCAACAAATGTACTTTTCAAATTAGTGTCTATGTATTAGGCAGGGAGAAGCATTAGGTGCATGCAGAAGCTGTGCCAAGCCCTTGCACCAACACAACCCAAAGGTAAGTCAAGAACTGACATTCTTCCAGCTCTTCTGTCAGCAAAAGTGCAGAGGCTGGTCCATCCATCTCCTTCTGCTGTGAGGATAGCTGGCCTAGGCAAAAACAAACAGCAAAGATGAGATATGATGCAATATAGACTTTCACAGATGAAAACCTGATTCTGATAAAATCAGCTTCAGAGTTTAGTTTTATGAGGTTTTAATAAATTTGTTTCCTTTTTTTTTAATGCATCTTGCTGATATTGAGATGACTTTCAAGGATGAAGAGAAAAAAAGATCACTGTTGCAAAATGTTTGTTTCAGCATCACTGGACCACTGCATCCCATACAAAGCATGGAAAACAATGCAGAACACAGCATAAAATATATTTTTAAGGTTGTGGGGTTTTTTTTTCCTCCAAATTCTGAATTTGTGTGACTGATTGATAGATTTCTCTGGTCAAGTCCATGCCCCCACCTGAATATATATTTACTAACACACTAAAAATAAGCAAAGTATTCATGTGAAGCTACAGCTTGAAGCTGTCTGGTATGCCAAGATTGAGGATATATTTTTTTTCTAGTGATTGTGAGGTAAAGCTGTAAATGAGTAATCCAGCAGTGGAGCATGTGGAGCACATCCAACCTGCAGTCACACAGACCAGCCTTTCTTCCCACTGATCAAAAGGTTTCACAGTTCTACTAGCAGCAGGTAAAACAGTAATTAATACCAAACAAAGGATGCTAATGTGCATCCAGGGAGCAAAAGCATAAGGCAGATAAATGGGTGCAGCTGGTATGGCAGGAATCTTCACTGGACTTTTGTTCATGCTAGCAGACAATTTACTTAGCAAGAGACATTTCCATTCAGCCTGAGAAGATAGATAAAATCATTATGGTTGGAAATGACCTTCAAGATCAAGTTCAAATATCTTCTAAACATTATCAGGACCACTAAACCATGTCCTGAAGTACCATATCTGAATGTTTTTTGAAGACCTCCAGGGATGGTGATTTCACCCCCTCCCTAGGCTGCCTGGTCCAAGGACTCACCACTTTCTCTGGAAAGAATTTTTTCCTAATATCCAACCTAAACTTCCCCTGGTGCAACTTAAGCCTATTGCCTCTTATCACTAGTTACCTAGAAGAAGAGACCAACACCCACCTCATTACAACCTCCCTTCATGTAGATTTAGAGAGCAATAGGTAGTTAAAAAGCATCTCAGTCAAATATCTGCTGCTGCAACTAAAATTTGTAGCTACTAAGAATACACACCTTCCCTGGCTCCTGAAATCATCCTTAAAATGCCTGCACAGCAACTAGAGATTAATACTTCATGTTCAAAATACTCAGCTGGGCTTAGTTCTTCACTTCCATTGACAAAAGTGCAAGGAAATCATAACTCAGTAGTGAGAACATTCCATATGTATGGAAACACACATTACAGACTGCAGGTCAGCATTCATGCTCAGTTTGGATTCACTGTGCTTAAAGTGCTGTTGTCCTGAAGTAAATTTCTCAAATCTACCTGGTTTGTTCTGTTACACATAACCATAGAAGCAGCAGCAAACAAAAATCAAACCTTCCTTCAGAACAAGGAAGTGACTAGAGAGGGTTTAAAGCAGTGAACAACAAAGCCTTTTGTCTCAAAATACTTCTACTTTTTCTTCTGACTCACCAGAGCATCTGCTTCAAACTAATAGGTTTTGTTGGGGTTTATTTTCTAAAAATGCAAATGGAAGTGTAAATTTATTTAACTTTTAGATTCTGACATTATTTTAATTAGTTAAATTTTAATTTGCTAGCCAAAATAAAATCTACAACAACCAGATGCAATTACAGTACAATTCACACTGAGCTGTGATTGACTGTGCTGCCAGTAAACAAACCAACTAGCTTAATGGACCAGTTGCAATTAGATTAACAAAGTTTGCTGGAGCCCAACTCACGAGCTGCAATAAACCACAAAGGAAGTAAATGGCAATTCTGGGCCAACTGGTTGCAATTTATTGCTGTCAAAGAGGCTGATGGAAGAAATGTCAATTTGCAGGGAGTGGGTCAGATGGCAGCATATATATAATTACCCATCAATATAATCCACATTGAAGTCCAGGGTCTCATATCTTCCAGCAATTGTCTTCCCATAAATCTCTATTAAATCTCCTGTTTAAAAGGAAATGGTAATTGAAGGGACTCTCTTAAAAGCAGAGAATTTATTTACAGATTTTGTGAGACTAATAAAAGAAATTCTTGGTCTTTGCAAATTGTAGAGAGGTGCCCAATTGGCTGCACTGATGGCTACTCTCAGTTTCAACCACAGTTCAAGGTGGTTTTGCACTTAATTCACATTTCCTGTGACACAACTCTGTTTCCCACAAACAAAAGTCCATTCCTGAATTTTTTGAACAACATCTCTCTAGGAGTCAAGTATCAAATAATCTGGTCACCACAAGTTACCTACTTCCCTTGTATCCAGTTCTGCAGAAGCTCTCCCCTAGTGCAAACCCATTTTCCCAATCAGCATGAGCTAGGACATTAAATTCTGGAGGTGCTCATCTTTAATCCCCAGCAAGACAGATACCTCATATGGAGAAAGACACTATAGAACATCAAAAAATAGTTTTAGTGGTCTCCAGCTTAAAGAGAGGTCCCATACCTGGGATGCCAGATGGTGGACTGATTTGGTAAACCACAGGTGTCTGCACAGCAGAGAACTGCAAAGAGAAATTTGTGGTTAAATAACAGTCATTTTTGCAGCACTCCAAACAAGATCTGATGATTGCTTGTTGCTCACAACACAGTTGGCAACTGCATTTCAGAGACTCACAATTCAGATCTGATCTTCGAAGCAGATTTCCATTCCAAGAAGAGAGGAAGTACAAATACCCCCCCCCCCCCGTGTTGAGTGTGTGCTTGCTGTTATTCACAGATCCTCTTTTGTGCCCAAATTGTCCACTCTGGCTTGAGTCAATTCCAGAAGATAGGGTTTAATACACTATAAATTCAAACCATGCTTTAAGTGAAGTTGAGACCTCAATTTTACCTTGCATTATGGCACCAGTATTCTTCCCAATAGCATACTCTTAAAAACTATTTCTACATCACAGAAGTACTTCAGCTAGTCTTTAGCAAGCCTGTGGGGCAGTGCAGCAAAGAAAATGTTTGTGTTGGCCCATCTTAATTCAGTATAATACATCAGAATTGTCTTTGGGCAAGCAATTCTCTTGGCCTCTGAGGGAAGAGCAAGAAAATACTGGAAATCTGCTATACTATTTTTACTTAAAGACTGTCCAAGAAGCAGCAGAGAGATTGTGCTTTAAAGCAAGCCTCTCAGAAGATGGGGAATGCACAGGGACCCTTTCCAAGTAGAGGAGGGTCATTGTCAACCTCCCAAAGTAGCTGAGACAGATACCTGACCTGGCACATGCTTTGGCTGCATTTTCAA
>WYEA01004110.1:0-13429 GCA_033558465.1 Alcedo atthis | reverse complement strand
AAGGTCTCTTTTGAGCCTCCTTTGCTCCAGGCTCAACAACTCCAGGTCCCTCAGCTGCTCCTCACCAGACTTGTGCTCTAAGACCCTTCCCCAGCTCCATTGCCCTTCTCTGGACACACTCATCTTCCCCATCTTCTGAGTTCTCTCCTGTCTTCCCTTGCACTTACAAATGCTGCTGTCAGCCCAATAAATAGAAGAAAAAAGCGCCTCATTTGCTAAATAAAAACCACCACTTCAAGTGTTGGGGGTTTTCCCCAAGCTCTCCTTGACCTCCATTCCCTCTCAAAACTCAGTCTTTGCTTTCCCTCCACTTCATGGTCATGTGGAAAAATGAATGATGAGCCTCAAACTCCCCTAGTGATTGCCACTTCGAGAAGCAAAGACATCACCACACCATAGCCTGGGATGGAGCTGATGCAGAGAAAGCAGCCAAAAGCAGCATGAAAGCTGGGGCCACAAGCTGATACAAGTCTTCTTCTGAACAGGCTTGCTGCTGCCTGCAGCAGGCTTTTACTACCTAATGTGAAGGCAAAATTAATTTTTAATACACATAGCTCCCAGGTCCCAGTCCCAAAACAAAGAGACACATTGTGCTTTATTTAGCTTGGAATGTGCCTCATTAACAGCCTCCCCTGGTGATTTTTCTTCAGCTCTCTAAGCTAGCTGAACCACCCAACAACTCTTCAGCTTTAATGTGCCATTTACTGAAAACACTGGGCTTTCTTGCTTGGTACTTAGCACAGAGGTGGGATGTGACTTCTGAACACACCAGGCCTCATCCCAATGCACACAGCTATGGTTAAGGATTGTGCTCTGCCAGAGATCCCAGCACCACTGTCATTAACTGGTCTGATACCAGCATGCCCCACAACGTCCCAAGATAATGTGCTTTAACACTGGGAGCCAAAGGGAAAATACTGGTGTCTGGAAGAGGGGTAGAAAGTCCTCAAAATAACTGTTAGGAAATCACAACTGAAGCGTGAGCTCTCAGATCTCTCATCTTATGTGTGGGGAGGTATTCTAGACCTGAAGAGATGTCCTTTCCTACAACCAGTTGTGCCTGTGGGAAGTATTCTTACTTGTGATTACTGTCAGTTGAGACTGCTAGCTGCCACCCTTCCAGCTGGGAGGGTAACACCAGAAGCAGCCAGCACAGGGTCTTCTAACACAATAGACTCTTTGACTGTGTGACTTTAGTGCAGATAGATATTAACTTGGACTCAGATTTTTGATTCAGAGAGGTTTCTTAGGTCACTTAGTATATCCAGTGTCAGACTGAGGAGTACATCAATGCACCTAGTTTCAAGGAACAGAAGGAACATCCTAACTTCTTGTCCTGATAAGTCAGACATGCAGTATAGGACAGATAATATTTCAACATAATCCCTGTGATACTGAAGTTTGACTCCATTCAAAACCTTGAATTTTTTATCATTGCATATATACTTGCTTGGTGGTTACCTTGAAAGTATAATTTTCTTTCTCCACCTCAGTCAGACTGTTAATCACATGTCCTTTAAAGATGACCTCCACATAGTACACACCTTCACGGGGTGAAGACCTAGGTGGTAGAAAATGCATTATATTTTTATACAGATTGGGTTTATTATTTAGGGCCTGCCAGGTCCTTCACAGGCTCTCCAGTCTTAACAGGTCCACTGAGGTTTCAATAGAGCAAAGCAAATTTACACTGTGAACCCAAACTTTACACACATCTACCCAAGCTTTAAAATTAAGATTTAAAAGAAATGTGCAATAAATTATCACGAAGTGCAGGTGACAGGACTGTATCAGAGCTCTATCCAAATTGTACATTAGTGCAAACCACAGACATGCTTATTAGATGTGTTCAGACAATAATTGTTAATCATTAGTATCAAAATAACCCAAGGCTGCCTGGATCTACAGGGCATTTTGATACAGGTTTGCAAGTTAATGCTGCATCTTTCATACAGAGTTTCTCAGCATAGCTTTCAGCAGAATTAACTCCCACCCACCTCCTCACCCAGAGATGCAAGAGCCCCATTAGGATCACTGTTACAGCCTCTTGAGACATCCCTAGTCCTCCAGTCAAACAAACCTCTCTGAAGTTATGACAGGAGGGAAAACAGGAACCTTAGGTTACCTAGCTGGTGCTTGAAATCATATTTGTTTCCTGGTCTACTTAGAGCCTCTCTCTATGATCTTGGACAGATCAAGGACCAAAAGCTGGTAAAATCTCTACCAAGATATTCTTGGGAACTTTGCATCTAAGAATTGGTATCTACAAGTGTTTGAAGATCTGAGTGTAGCCTCTACAAGAAGCCTCATTCTGACTCTCATGCTATGTAACCTAGGACTTCATGAGGTTAAAACAAGAATAAATGCAATGCAGCTTAAGAGGTGCTCAGGTGCAACTACAGTATCAGCCATAGAGAAATTCTTTAAGTTCACAAACTGCCAGCACAGACAATGCAAGAAAATGAGGATCCTACCAGACAAATGGCAAGGTCTCACCCATGTTATAGCAATGGATCATACCTTGTTCTGCATCTTATAGAGGGCAAGTCAAAATGCAGAGGAGAGACATCACATGGCAACCTGGGCAGGTCTGGATTCACCAAGGACACCTCCAGATGGGACGTGCTGGCTGAAGAAATATGTTTTAGCTGGTGGGAAGTTGAGCCTAAACAATGAAAAGTTAACCAGAAAAGCCCTGTGAGGACAGGATCACTCCCATTCAGTCACACATGATAAACATTTTTGAATATGCAACCCAGTTGCTGTTTTGAAACAGTGCTCAGAGACCTTAATTGGGTGTTTGAAAAACTGTATCTATGTATATAGATATTATTATTATTAATATAATTTAATATTATTGTGGTTTATCTCCAGCTGGCAACTAAACCCCACACAGCCACTCAGTCCCTCCCCCATGGTGGGATGGGGGAGAAAAACAAAAGAGTAGAAGTGAGAAAAAAAATGTGTTGGGGTAAAAATAGTTTAATAATTAAAAATAAATAATAAATTGTAAGAAAAAAAACAAAACAGAACTAAGAATGGAAAGCAAAACCCATATCAGAAAAATGATGCAAAGGAAAACAACTTCTTACCACCTATTGACTGATGTTCTGCCAGTATCCAAGCAGCAGCCTCCCCACCAACCTCCCCCCTGGTGTTACTGAGGAGGATGACATTATATGGTCTGGAATATCCCTTTGGACAGTTGGGGTCTGATATTCCAACTGTGCACCCTCAAACTTTTTGTGGGCCCCCATTCCATTTTGCTGGTGGGGTGAGGAGTAGAAAACACCTTGAGAAGCACCACTCAGCAGTAACCAAAACATCTGTGTTACCAACAGTGCTTCCAGCAAAAATCCAAGATTTTATATATATATATAAATATATATACATGAGCTCACTTTCTTCCTTACATTTCATCATCTCTATTGGGAAAGCACAATATTTAGACAACTGAGGCTGGTACCATTGATCATAGTTATAAATGACTCACAGAACTTGAGGAGCTAAACCAAACACACAGCTGGCATAGAAACCAACTCTAGCAAAGTGTCAATATTCAGCACTGCAGAAAACTCAGACCTGGGTTTGTACAGTTGATTTTTGGCCTAAATGAGCACGACATGGCAATTTCTGTGAATTTTTTACTTAGATCTCATAATTATCATTAGTGATTTTAAAGCTCCAGCATCACAGGACCTATAAACAGAGCAGATTTTCAGCTTTCTTAAAAAATAAGGGATGAATCTGACTTATCTCACTTAGAGCTTAAAAACAAGCAACCATCAGCAACACTTATGAAGTCATAATTTCATACTGATTTCACATTCCCTGTGCTACAGCCCTTGGGTCTATTTGTACTGTTGGGTTTGTCACTCCAGCCACAAACCCCAGAGCTGATTCTCTGTTACTTGAACACTTCTAAGTGTTAAAGGCTTTGTAAGAATTTCATACTCACCATCCAGAGTAATAGTAATCCATGTTCCTCCAGCAACACTGCCCTCTCGGGGCTTAATGAGCAGTCCTGTGGCTGTCACTGCAAAAACAACTCAGCTACACATCAGAATGAAGTGTAACACAAGCTTCTAAAAGATCTCATTCAGGACAAGACATAGTAGTCCAACAGATGTCCTCCTGTGATCTCAACATCACGTTTCTCCTTCCCAGGCATCAAAATTACTTTTGTTCATCCTTTTTTTTTTTCTCCTCCAACTGTCTCTCCTACATAATAGTCCTGCTTCCCCTCAGGGGGTTTTGATGCCTTCAGGATTTAAGGCTACCCACAGAGTACATCCTCTCCTAGCTCCAATATAGCCTGTCCAGCTCATTTTTTACCAAAGTCCTTAGGAAAGAAACACAGGCCTGGAAGGGAACTCTTACTTCATGAAATTAAGTCACCTGTGACTTGCTATGCAACACCTTTGATAAAGGCATAAGATTATTAGAGTAATTTAGGATTTATTTTGAGGTCTCTTATCCTTTATAGCTAATAAAGATGAACCAGTGGCTGTTTGATATCAGAATTCTCCAGAAGTCCTTTTACAGTGATAACCAGTTTCCTGTTTAGCATTTCAGGAGATTTCCAATTTCTCACCTCTGTGTGAATGCTATCTCACCAAACACCAGTATTAATCACCATAGCCAAATATTGGGCATAACTTGCATCACAAACCCCTAATATCAACATGCAAATGGTGACATGACTACCATTAAGTGAACAAAAATCAACAGGCATGAGATGAACCCAGGTAAAACAGAGAAAATAAACAATGAATCCAGAAATCTCCACTGGTATGGAAATAATCCCATGAAGAGCTACTGCTAAAGGTTAACAGGGTCCAGTATGCTGCAGTCAGTATTCCAGAACACTGAATACCTTTTAGATATTTTCTCCATGTCCCACATCAGCCTGCATCCAGCCAAGTGGCACTGGACATTGCTGATGTAGTATGACCAGCATGGTTGGAGAAAACACCTCTGACACCCACCTGCAAAGAATATCAACTCAGCACTCAGGAAGGATGGTCTCCAAAAGCTCATCTTGAATTTTGGATAGGGATTGCACAAGAGACTGGCTCCAGGATCATAGCTTGGGGCTTCAGAACCTTCCCTGTAACTTTAAAACCAAACCACACCTCTACTCTTTCTTCACACTGCAGACCTGTGGGAGCAAGGGTCTTTTATAGCAGACAGATGGACCACAATATAGAATTTTAGAGAAGACACACACCTCTCACACAGTATATAGGCTCAATATATTGCAAAACATACTCTTTTTCCTCCTACTCAACACATCTCCATGGAAGACATGCCCCTTTCCAGTCATCATCCATGGGGCAACATCAGATATAAAGATAAAATCAAATGACAAGAAGATAATTTAGGATATATGATTGTTTTTGTGATAGAATCTAATGGGCAAAGCCCACAATCACTATATAATATGTTTATGGTTGGGCTTGAAAATCTTAGGTCTTTTCCTGCCTTAATGAGAGGATGCAGTCAACTTGTGTCCAAAGATGCTTGATATTGTTGCACATTCCTTACTTGAAGGGAATGGGAAGGGAACTTGCTTCTCTCCACCCATTTCTTTCTGTCTGGCCTTTGCTAGATAGTGAAGTAAAGAGTTTCAAGGCAGGTTGGGAAAGGCTGAAGAAGAAATCTTCTCCAAGCACTCAAGGACATCCAATACTGATCTGGTAATGGGAATGTTTTTGATAGCAACATGCTACCTTCATGGAAAAGAGGGGTCATGAATGGAGAATAGAAATAACTGCCCAGGGGCGGGCAGAAAAGGATTTGGCAATAATGGTAATGGCAGAAAAGGACAAAATCCAGAACAAACCCATATCTGCATTAAGACCTACTAGGTCAGAACCTAGACCCCTGATGTGAAATTTGCATTTCAATGTAGAAGCATAAAAAAAAATTTAGGGCTTCTTTTGTTATTAGAAGCTTTTTTCTGGTATTACTTACCTTATTCAATTCATTCTTCTTCCATTCCTCAGAGAGACAAAGCACAGAGGTTCCAACACCAGCACAACTGCTCCATCCCTATGGTGCCAGCTCTACTGCAATTCTCAGTCTGAGGTCAGGTGAGACACTCAGTTCAGTCTCTGTGTGGGTCACTGAGTCACAGGGCACTGAAACCCACCAGACTAGTTTCTTAAAAGTCTCAGTGCCTGTCACAGACAGCTCAGAGCCCTCCATTGGGCATGCTTAATTATTAACCTAAGCTACTCACTGCCATTAACTGTTTTGTTCCAAGTCTTTAATGACAGTAAAGGAGTAACCTGGAATTTTTCTTCCATTGGCATAGGACTAGATCCTCCAATTTGACAATTAATCCATTTTATCCTCTTTTTCACCCAACACTGCAACAGAAAAACTGATAGAATGGTTTCTTAATGTGCTGATATCCAATCTTGGATTGACTTTCACAGCAAATGAACTTCAAGGTTTCCTTATGTTGTCTTAATTCAGTTTCTCCATGGCATTTGCATCTGCCTAAAGGTGTTCAGACCCCTCACCCCATCTCAAGTACCTGCACTCCTACAGGTCCTTATACAGCCAGTTATGGAAAAGAGTCCAGTGACCTTTCAGAGTGCTGCAATTCACCCCAGAGAACCACCTACCTTCACTGGCTGCAGTGAAGACTTATGCCAGCCTACCTCAGTTGTCAAGTATCTATGTGAACATTACCACTATTCCCACCTTCACACCCACCTGTTTGAAACCCAGGTGAGGTTTTTTTGCCAAAATGCCAGCAGCATGAGGGGTTGCCGAGCCCCTGAATTTGTACGGATGGATACTTTCATGGAAGTTTCCACCAAAATTCCATGGAAACTCTCAGACACCACAACATAACTCTAATTATTTTTGAGTTACCATGCAGCAATACGCATGCATGCTCTTACCTCACCCTCAAATAGAGGTGAAAGAGGTTTGCTTGTTCCTTCTCAGCCTCATTTCAGAGACACAGTGGCACAAAATCATGGGCAATCAACCCTCAGGGAAGTTCTGGAGCTCTGCGCAGCAGTAGAACCAGTTGTGCTTGGTTTATTCTTAGGCCAAGCTTCAATATCTCACCTGCAATGATTACAGAAACCCAATTTAAATTAACCCTATCAGAGAATGTTTAGGGCTGGAAGGGACCTCCAAAGGTTCTAGTCCTGGCCCCCTGCAGTGAACAGAGACATCCTCAACTAGACCAGGCTGCTCAGAGCCCTGTCCAATACCTCCAGGGATAATGATTCACCTCCCTGGGAAGCCTATTTCACTGTTCTACCACCCTCAAGGTAAAGTACTTCTTCCTGATATCCAGTCTAAATCTACTGTTCTCTAATTCAAACCCATTACCCCTCACCCTTTCACTCCAGGCCCTTGTAAACAGCCCCTCTCCAGCCTTCCTATAGGCCCCCTTTAGGTACTGGAAGGTGGCTATAAGGTCTTTCCACAGCCTTCTCTTCTCCAGGTTGAAGAACCCCAACTCTTTCAGCCTGTCCTCATAGGAGAGGTTTTTCAGCCCTCTGATCACCTTTGTGGCCCTCCTCTCAACCTACCTCACCAGGTCCATGTCTTTCCTATGTTGAGGGCTCCAGAACTTGATGCAGGACTCCAGGTGAGGTCTCACTAGAGCAGAGTAGAAGAATCACTTCTCTTGATTCAGTCCAGGATACAATTGGTCTTCTTGGCTTCAAGTGCACACTGCTGGCTCATGTTCAGCTTCTCTTCCACCAACACCAAGTTCTTTTCTGCAAAGCTGCTTCCCAGCACCTCTTCTCCCAGCCTGTATTTATAGTGAGGGTTGTTCTGACCCAGGTGCAGGCATTTAATCTTGTTGAACCTCATGAGGTTCACCTGGGCCCACCTCTCCAGCCTATCCAGCTCCCTCTGGATGACATCCCCTCCCTCCTCTATCATGCTCTGTAGTCTACACACAGTTTACTTATTAGCCCAAATTACACTGGAAACACAGACAGAAGAATGAGCAAATCTGATAAACATTCTAAAGAAAAAGTATTGCTAAAGAAAAGAGATGGAGCCAGGGGAGTGTTCCCAGAGCCCTGGGAGCAGAGGGGCAGGATCCCCCCCAGCCCTGCTGCCTGGGGGTGCAGCCCAGGGTGCCAGTGGCTGTTGGGTGCCAGTACATGAGGGTGGCTCAGCTCCAGCTCCTCACCCCCAGTATCCCCAAATCCTTCTCCCCAGGGCTCTCTCCAGCCCTTCACCCCCAGCCTGGGTTGATACCGCGGTTGCCCCGATCCAGGAGCAGGACTTTTTCCCTGGTCTTGTCAAAGCTCATGAGGAGCTGAAATATAAAAAAAAAGAGGGAAGATAGTGAAGAACATTGTCCTTAACAACTTGAAACACAGGCCTGTGATTCAGATCATGAGATAAATGTTCGAGTCACTCAGGAATCTTGCAGCTATTCATCTGGAGGTTGTGGATTTTAGACTCATGAGTAGAAATAGCCTTACAGAAAGGCTCAATATCTGGGAAACATTCCTGCACTGCAACTGAAAAGGACACAAAGCAGAAGGTGTGAGCAGCACCTCTTCGTCACTAGGTGGAAGTATGGAGCCGTTGGAGACCCGGCTACCACTTGAAACGCAACTGAAGGCTGCCCAGGCTGTTCTGTCTGCCACAGGACCAGTTTCTGTTAACCCTCTGAGCTTGTGAGGAAGGCCACGATCAAGCAGACATCAACCCTACTCTACCAAGTCCACCACTAAGCCATATCCCCAAGCACCACATCCAGAAGGCTTTTAAACACATCCAGGGATGGTGACTCAAATATCTCCCTGGGCAGCCTTCTCCAATGACTGGCAAAACTTAGAGTTAATTTTTTTTTTTTCTAATGTCCAGTCTAAACCTTCCCTGGTGCAGCAACTTTGCAGCAAGGACCTAGTTTTTGAAACTGCTTTTGCATGTAATAACACAGGAGCAGGAAAGGGGCCCTGCTAGTACACATGTAGCCTGACAGACTCATAGGCTAGTGTGTCCTGCAAGGGCAGCTCCTGCACTGGCCATGCTACTCCACGCAGAGCTCTTACAGCTGCTCTTTCTTTCTATTAATACTTCACTTTTTGTGTACAGACACAAACTTCCTAGCAACCAAGGTCACAAGAGAAGGTGTTAAGAAGCTGGACTGATGAATAATAAATGCTGGGGTTTGAAATCCATTTTTCTTGAGAGGCTCATTAGACACCAGGGGGCAGGGTGATGAGCTGGATTTCCAAAGGAACCTAAGGGGATTTGGAAACCCCATTCTTATTGAATTTCCCTCCCTAAATCCCTTCCTGGCCCTTAGTGTCCAGTTGGGTGAAGCTCACCCATGGGAAGGTGAGCTGAGAATGTGCAATAATGCTAAGCAAGGATCTGACATCTATGAGTCATGCTGAAAGTTGTCCCCTGGGAGTCCTTAGGGGTTGGGTTTCTTTAGGTGTAATCAGGAACCAGTGGTCTGCATAGGCCAGGTAAATGCCTCTCACTGCTATAGAGTTCTTCCATGAAGGGTGGGCTACACCTGTTGCCCCTCATTTTCTACAAGCCTGATCATCCTTCATGTGTTACCAGCATCACAGCCTTAAGCAACTGCCCTCACCAAGCCACTGTGTTCAGTGATTTGCTGGAATACGCTGAGCTGTCCACTGTGGTGAGAATTGTGCCCTTTCCATCACAGTCCTTGCCACAGCAGTATGGCTGAGAAAAGTTGGTTTGAGATTTTAGGTGCATCTTACATTGTAAAATAACACATAGAAAATATCCATCTTTTCTTCTGAGTTTCAGTGTGCTTAAGTCACTAATCACAGAATCACAGAATCACAGATATTAGGGGCTGGAAGGGACCTAGAAGATCATCTAGTCCACATCTAATCACATATGTCTGGACACTCAGTAGGGCAAGAATAATCATCCGGGGGTGTGCAGAAGGATTTCAGGAGGAATGTTTGCTTTTGTGACATTTATTCCTTCAGCTTTACAAAGAAAACTCAGTATAAGAAAGCCAATATATTTAGCTCATTAATATTTCCTAAGTCAGGATATGAAAGAAGCCCCAGGTAGGTCAGGAATGTCACTCAGATCTCCTTTAATCCAGTGGTTTTGGCACCAGGCCAGGGTCATAGAATCATAGTGTTTTTTAGGTTGGAAAAGTCTTTTAAGATCCTCACGTCCAACCATTAACCCAGCACTGCCAGAACACTACTAAACCATGTCCCTCAGCACCACATCTCCATGGCTTTTAAGCCCTTCCAAGGATGGGGACTCCACCACTGCCCTGGGCAGCCTGGTACAGCCCTTGACAACCTTTAATTGAATAAATTTTTCCTCAGGTCCAACCTAAACCTCCATTGGTGCAACCTGTGGCCATTTTCTCTCCTCCTATTGCTTGCCTCTCCCTAAACCTCCTTTTCTCCAGGCTGAACAACACCAGGTCCTTCAGCTGTTCTTGCCAGACTTGTGTGCTCTAGACCCTTCCTTAGCTCATTCCTTTGAGAGCAAAAATATTGGTGATTCCAGGATCCTTTCTGCTTTTCTTTACAGGGTCACTTTTCAGTATGATAAAACTCTGTTGAAGTTGTTCCCATAGCTACTCTCACTGAATTTTAAACAGGCAATGGACTTCTTTAAATACTAAATTTATTGCCAGTGCAGCTGCTTTAATGACAGGTTTGAGCCTTCTTTGGTTTCAAGGTTGTGTGTGTTTCAGCTCACGTCCCCTGTGGCCCCATGGGCTGTGAAGGGGATGAAAGTCACCCTGGCTGGAGCCTGGGGATGCACAAGGCAACTGAGTAAGGAGAAACCAGCACCTTGCAAGGGATTTGTCTGCTGAAACTTTGGTCTTCTCACTGACATGTAGAGGATGCTTGCCTGCTCCTGTGGGATCTGTGAAGCACACAGGATGGCCAGGGAAAGCAAAAGTTAACTCTGACTCCCAGAGTTATCATGGCATAGAAATTTTAAATAAAAAATGCAGCTTTGTATAAAGCATTTGTTGCATCTTTGCTGTGAAAAAAACCCATCCTGGTATTGAGGTCTTCCCAGATTTTCCTCTTCTGGGCTGGTCATAGACACCATCTCATTTACACCTCCCATCAAACAGGACTCTGTTTCAGTGTGGTGGACCTTCACTCCTTCATCTCTGCATTACAGGGCTTTTTATCATGCTAACAATAGTATCCAAGAAAGGCTACATCTCTCTGGTGTTGAGTACACACAGCACCAGATAGTGTTGAGCCAAAAAAAGCTTTCAGTTTAAATAGAGGCAAAGAAACACAATCCCACATGGCTGTGGGAAAAGATGCCTGCTACATACCCTATGAGCATTGTGATAACATCCCTCACAGAACAGTACAGGTCGGACCCCAGAGGCAGCATTGCTGGTTGAAATCAAGAGGTGTAGCTTTGATGGAGGAAACCTCCCGGGGAAGCCCAGGCAGGCACTTGTGCAGACTGAAGCCGTGGCATTTGTTTAGACAAACAGCTGGTAGGGGCTTGAGTTTCTGAATCAAACTGCAACCCAGCACCTACTGAGCTTCATCCATCACTAGCCTTTCATTAGGAAACTTGTTCTTGGCCCAGTCTCCCATTCTCAGAGGAATGATACAGGCAAATATCAACCCCAGTACTGTGTCCAGCAGTCTCTGTTCTTCTGCCCACCCCTATCCTCGTGGCAAGGCGTGTGCCCACTTGTTTCTCATTTTAATATCAAACTCCTTCTGTTCGATGAGTTTTCATTTTACAGGCTGCCACTGCCCCATCCCTTCTGTCCCCGCTCCCCATGTCTAAGCAGGGGGAACAGGTGGGACAGCTGACCCTGGTGAATGAAAGGAGAGCACAGTTTTGCTCCCTTCACCCCTTTCTCACAGCCTGCCACTGCTGTCAGTGATCCTCGAGCCCCTGAGGGCAGGGGATTTGTGTGTATTAGTCACATGAAAGAAAAGAGCCTGCAGCAGGCTGCTCCTAGGCTTTGCTTCATCTCCAGGAGAGGGGATGGCTTGCCACTGTATTCCTTAGGGCTGGAATCAAGTGACACTTTTTTTGTTGTTGTTTTATTATTTCTACAAATTGGCTTCCATGCAAGATTTAGCACAGCACTGAGTAACAAAATAAATACATAAATAAATAAATAAAAATAAAAGCAATTTATAACGATACCTGTTGTGCAGGGAAATGTGTAAAGTCAGCACTTAGTAGAAAATAAAATCTTTTTCAGCCATTGAATCTTTGGAACAGGACTTGATCTCAGTCATTCACCTCATATGAAGCTTCTCAGCCTGTTATCACAGAACATGAATGGTCTCTTGCAGTCCTAAATCTGTTAAACCAGTGTCACACACAACTAAATCCCAAAAGGACACCCACTAAGGTGTACTCATGTTTACATCATGGTTAGCAAACCACATTGTCCTCCTCTTGGGAATAAAACCCACAAACCCACGGAAATCACGTGGATGAATATCAAACCTGTTACATCACAAGAAAGCAATGCAGATACCTTAATAACTATCTGCTCTGTATTGCCAAGGTCACAAAATAAATTTCACCATAGGCCTGATTAACCTTGGTTTTTATGGACACACTAATTGCGTGCCCTCATACCAGCAGGTAGAAGCAGTGTTTCCACTTCACTCAGCTATTTCTGGTTGCTGAAAGCCCCAGAGCCCCCCACATGGTCTCAACAACAGCAGTTAAACTATGAGCAAACAGTTTTACCCTCCATCCAGCAAGAGCAAAGCCTTTTTCTCAAGTATTTCAGGTGCTTGCACACATGAACTTTGCTTATGTATCAGCATGGCCAATCCCACAACCATTTTCAGGGAGAAACACAGATCCCTGAAAGCAGGAAGACTCAATCCCCACAGGCTGGGACAATAACATGTCTAAATAGATGAGACACTAAAGAAAAAAAAAAGCCTTGGCCATTGGTACAACCATGGGGCAGATGTGGTAACTGCATAATGGCTTTTGGCTTTAACGAAGGTGTCAGTGATAATTCAGGGCTCAGTTTGGGCCCCCTGATGGGTTGATAACCTCTGCACACTTGCTCTTCTTAGTGCTATGAACCTTAATTTGTTTTGCCACTGAAAACAACTTTTTTTATACTTCCTTCTGGTTTTCTCCTTAAATTCACAGGGTCTTCATAAACTGCCTGAATCCAGCAAGAAACCATTTACTACCCAGCCAAAAAAACCCCAAAACTTCTGCTAAACCACATAAGATTTTTTTCCCTCAGCTTTTCAGTACCTCCAGAGAGCTAAATAACTGCTTATTTACACAGCTCTAACCAAGATAACATTGTGCCTGCTGCTGCACAGTCCCATCAACCCAACAAAGAAGCAAACAAAAATAGAAGAGAAGAGAAGAGAAAAACCACACAAGTGGGATGAGGGAGGAATCCTTGATCACAGCCTGCTCGCTTAAGTGT
>WYEA01004108.1:33417-51152 GCA_033558465.1 Alcedo atthis | reverse complement strand
TAGAAGCGGACACTGTCTGCAAAACATGCTGCTAACTCCAGAAAGCGCAGCCAGTTAGAAAACCTGAGCTGAAAAAAGTAAAATCACTGAACAGAATTTGCTCGGTTTTCACCCAAACCAGGACACTGGCACAGCAGCATGATGCCCTCCCTGAAACAGCTCTGCAAAACAGTGCTGGCTGTGGGGAAGTGGCATCAGCCTCCAGGCATGGATAAAGACAATGTGAGAGGAGAAAATGTCCCCAAAGTCCTTCCTAGAGGAAAAAATATCTACTTGGGAAAGGATTATAAGTTTTATTATGTGCTTCCTTTCCTCCCCTGTGATTTGTACTAAGCAGCACAGCTTTTCTAGGGTTGCAAACCCCCCCTTTTCTTTATTCATCATTCACTGTGGTTGTCTGTCTACCTATTACTGCAGGACTTCTAGCCTGAAAGCTGAGTAACTTCTGGGAAGAGAATTGAGCTACAATGAGACTAGCTAGCCAGGGCAATAAGATAGGAATAATGGGATGAGAACTGGTTTTAAATGGTGTGTTAGGCTTGGGATATCCAAAAGATGAAGTAGTATAAAATGCATAGAGATGGATGGCAGGTGTATATATACGAAGATTAACTAATTTCAGAAGATTGGGTATGTCCAGGATAAAAATTTTCATAGCAAAAGAACAGAAGAGAAACCTTTCAAAGACGGTGATACATGAGAGGGGTATAGGAATACTTTTATAATTTCAAAGGGCTCATTTGGATTGACGGTCTGTAAGAACAAATTCCTACAACTCACTTTATCAGACTGAGATTAAAATGTGTTTATAATTTTATAGCTATCTTTCATATTGTATTTTGTATTTGAACTGTATGTACAGGAAAAAGAGAACTGATAGGTGTAAGGGTATTTTCTTCACATTCCCACGATCTAGAAAGGACCTTAAAGGCCACAGATATCTGTCTGAGAAAAAGGCTGTCCCCAATCACCTCCATCTGCTTTTCTCTTCCAGGACAGCAGGAGGAAAAGCAGAGAAATGCAATCCTCCCTGTTCCACCTCAGTGAAGAATCAGCATCAGAAATAGACCTCATGTCCATCAGCAGGACTCAGACAGGCATGGGGCTCTCAGGGAAGGAAATAGAAAATAAAATCAAATGAGGCTTAATCCAAAAAGCAAACGTTTGCAGGGACAAAGCCACCACAGGGATTGTCATTTCACAAATTGTATTAATCTGGGCAAATAGTGCTTCAGAAACAGTAACTGTGGTGTTTATGCTCATTTCCCCCTCCTGACCTTATCTTGTCTCCCTTGTTCCCCTCAATATGGGCCAAACCTTTATCACTTTGCAACAAAGGTCCCTTCCTTCACACTGTAATCATGTAAAGCTGGAATTTGTGCATTAATCTGATAAGGTAAAGAGATGCCTGAAATGTGACTTTCTTCCTTTGACAAATAGTGAGAGAGAGTAATGGCACAAGGTGACAAAGCATCTGCATACCCGGATGCCCACAGAGCAGTTCCTGCACTTTCTAGAGGCCATGTGTTTGTAGTAGGTTTGTATTAACATGCTCCGCTTCTTAGGTCAAAAAAAATTGTGCAGGGCTGAGCAGGTAGGGGGGAGGGTTGAAAAACTAAACCGTACGTAAATGAAGCAGGGTAAGAAGGAAAGAGCAAGGAAATAATTGCAAGCAGGCTTGCAACACTTCCTATGCTCTCTTTTTGGTCCAGCCAACACATTGCCCACCTGTTTGCCTCACAAGATGCTTTATTATAGCTGTAGTCCTTCATTTTGGAAAGGATCTGACAGGGCAGGATTTTTGCTGGAAACTGATGGAATCTCTCTCCATTTGCCATCTTATTATTTCTCTGGATAACCTGGCATGTGGACACCTACAAATTCAAAAGTTTTCTAAGTATAACTTTCACTGTGAGGAAAAGTAGAGGATAGTGAAACTTCACTTCTATGAATGGAAACAACACAGAAACAACATAAGAAATGCAACCCTTTCCCCTAATAAATACTGAGAATAGGGCATTTTCCTCATGAGCTGGGGAAGAGGAGGCAATTTTTTTTAAACTTTCTTTTTTTTCTTAATTTCAAGGCCACTAAAGCATCATGGGTTTGAACATTTTAATTCAATATCTAAAGCTATTGAATTCGTGTTCTGCTTGAGATAGCAAACAAAGGAGCAGAGAGTTTGTGAGTGATGGAGGTGAAACAGTAAAAACTACTATGATGAAAAATGAGGCAGAGTGAAAAACATATTGAAACTGTGAAAAAAAAAAAAAGAAATAAAAAGCATCACATTAGAAACGTGGAAAGAGAAAAAAGTTATAGAAGAAAAAAAAAAAGCTATCTACTGTATCTACCTAACAGTTCCTCCTAATCTTATCTGTCATGCTAATTACCAGATTTAAGTGTTTGTGCGTTATGCAAATGCAAAGGTATGTGTGAGCACATGTGCCTGGTTTCTGACAATTCACACGTACAACCCGCTGATTTCCCCTTTAGCTAGAGGAAAAGTATTTATTTGTTTGTTTGTTTGTTTGTTTGTT
The DNA here is from genome assembly GCA_033558465.1 of Alcedo atthis. Classification (NCBI taxonomy): domain Eukaryota; kingdom Metazoa; phylum Chordata; class Aves; order Coraciiformes; family Alcedinidae; genus Alcedo; species Alcedo atthis. The sequence goes on along the minus strand of WYEA01004108.1, from coordinate 48,612 downwards.
TGTTTGTTTGTTTTAATTGAATCACAGTCAGAATGAGCTGAATTACAGGAAAGATAAGGTTAGGCAGCTCATGTAGTTTTTGAGAAATCCAATAAAAAAATTCAAAGGATTCCCCAAACCCCAGAACTCCAGGAAATGTGCTAGTTCCTGTGCATTACATTGTTTCCTTCCTAACATATTAATGTCCAATATGCAGCAATAAGCAATGGCATGCTCTGGTTTGCCTTTTATACTAAGGGTTTCACTGAGCTTGCAGTTTGGTACAGTATTCTGCACCCCTCTAAAGCTGCACTAAATTTTGCACCCACATTTATCCCTCCTGCACACCAGCAGTCACTAGCTTTGGCTAAACTGTGATTTAGGTTGTAAATAGAGGTGAAGCAGAGGAAGGTATGCATAGGGCAGTTGATGTTGGTTTAGAGATGCGGTGAGGTATACAACAGCTTCAGTGACAACTACTCATTAGCAGCTAATCCAATCGCTCTTGCTAATCCAATTATCCTGGGTAACTGGAGTCTTTGCTTTGCTAGAGTGGTCATTTTGATCTCTTAAATATCCCGGGAAGTTAAGTAAGGATTTAAGGCAGACCAACTGCCCAATGAACACAGCAGGTTCAGTCTCAGTAACAGGGACATCTCCTGTAAACTGTCCTCACATACACATGGCAAAACAGCAGCAAGACAGAAGCCAAGGCAGCCCTTACAGTCTCTTTGCAGTATCACAAACAAGCTTCTCTTAGCTTATTCTGAGTGTTGAGGACTGTAGGTTGTCAGGGAACTGGAGAAAGAGTATGAAAAGGAAAGGGTTAACTCACTGTTATCCCCTCCCTGGGGCCCCCACACCAGCAAATTGCAATAAAGCACAGAAATTTTTCAGCAGATGCATTGGTATTATTCCACTGTGCCTTCATTACCTCCTGGTCTCTAAATAAGGGACAGTTGGACTCAGAAAACATTATGTGGTGCTGTTACAACCAATATAAACCACCAAAGTGGCATTTTGCAGATAAGAAGAACAAGCAAAAACCACGCAAAATCCTCTGCAGTTGGGTTTAAACGAGGGCTGTAACTTCTCACACGTCCTACTCCCAGTCTACAGGAAGAGGCTGATTAATCCTGCATGTGTTATGCTGGAATATTGCATTACTGGAAGCAAAGAAACTCCTTAATCATATTGCTGGTTATGCCAGAAGTCTGTTTTCTCTCCAGTGCATAACATTAACAACCATCCCTGGGCTACAGCACTGTCCCAGGCTATTTTTCAGGTTGCAGCAGTACACACCGGATTTTTCATTCTGGTTTTGTTTTAGTGGGTGACTGGCTGGGCTTTGGATAACCTTCAGATAACCACCAGCAGCAAGAAGGCTTTTGAGTGGAGAGGGAGATAGGATTTTGTCACATCCCATCTTGAAGAGAAATAGCATTTTGCAAATAAAAGCCTTTCTCCTAATCTCCCTTTTCTGATTTCTCTAGAAGAAAGGGATTGGAAGACTAATGCCACAGGCAGGGCGAGAAACATTGCTCTGTTCTTCTCATCCTAGACCCTTCTCTTCCACCATGACGTGAAGAAAGATAATTTCACAGGAGGATTGCTGCCTGTACCTCCAGCCCTTTTTGAGGGCACAGTTCAATCCTGATTAGGTGCACGCTAGTTGACAGGGCATCTTCCCAGCCTCATTCCATCCCACTGCAGCAAGGTTGGTCATTTAACAGGGGGAAAACAGACCTTCTGAGACCATATTCACTTGTGAGATCTTGAGTTTTGGGAAGATGTAACTCCTCCCTAGGGCCTTTATGAGAGTGGATATGGAAATTAAAAATACTGTGTTGTTGACACAGGCCATTCATATGAAGCCCAGGGGACCATGTGAGAGATGCAGATTTCTAGGATGAAACACAGTGCACCTGATCTCAGTTCTCTCTCCCAAAACACCCATGAAGAGACATTTCACTGTGCCAAGGAATAAAGGATTTCCTTCTAACACCACTGGAAAGTCCTTGTTCTGTGTTTAGCTCAAATGTGAGATTCAGATTTGCACCCATGACTGAACACCTGTAAAAGCAGAAAAAACCTCCACTTAACAATCTCACTCATCCCAACCAGAACATTTTCAGAGGTCTAACAGCCAGATGAAAACAACACAACCAGCATGGGAAGTCCTGGCAACAGCTTCAAGTATTACAAATACATGGACAAGACCCGTTACAGTAAATGCTATCCCCCAAAGCATGAAACTAAGCAGAAATGTCTTTGGGGATGGCTGATTATTACACTCAACCCCAGGGAAGAGGAGGTGACGGAAGGAGAAGAGCCTCTGTTTGTACAAGCCACTTTGGACTTTCCATTTGAACAGGGCACAGGGGCACTGAGTATTACGGCCTTTTTAATAGTAGCATCTGCTCTTGTTCCCATCCCAGCTGGATGGCATCTATGCACGTTTGCTGTTAGCAAGATGTGCCATGTATCACAAGGAGCAGCGTATCCCAGGCAGGGAGCACATGCATGGCTTAGAGGCCTTTACACCATGGCAGCAGGTCCATTTGTTTGGCCTGGCCACTTGCTTGAGGGCAGCAGCTGCATTCTTCATCTACTGTGGAATTTCCAAATGGTAAAGCTTCCAAGGGTGGATGTCATTTATCAGGGTAATGTGTTTGCAAGTGAGGCTGAGAAGGGAAGGGGCTTAATGGGTGACTTCCACTTTATCTTATTTTACTTTATTTCACTTTATTTTATTTCTTCCATTAACATCTGGAAATGAGAGTTATCTCAATCCCACAGACCCTCTGAACTCAGACCATCTGTGAGACTATCTTTTATTCCCTGTCAGTGGTGACCTGCCCTGCAGGAGATTGATGGTGATGGAGAGAGGGTGTAGGAAATGTCAGGAATGTCCATCCACATAGTCAACAGCAAATTTGCCAAAACAGGATTTCTATCTAGTTCAGAGGCTTGTTACACAGCTCTCAAGACATTTATAGGTGTTCACAAGGACAGAAATGCCAAAACAACCCTATTTATTTGTCCTGTGTTCTTGTTTAATCCATGGTCTTTCCCTGTGGAAACATCCAACAGCAATTTTTAAAAGGCTTACATTTATAAGGTAAGTGGGTGCAGATGAATAAATTCCTGCCTTCCTACTCCTTGTAAAGGACTTCAGGGGCCCCATGGCCTCCTCTGCCCATAAGCAGCAAATTTAACTGCCCCATCTGCCACCCTAACCCTCCAACAGAACATAAAATGGGCCAGCCATTTCAGCTAAAGAACGGATCACACACAAACTGCCATATGCAGTGGCTTTTACAGGGTTTACTCCAAATGACTTGCATGCAAGAGCAGTCATAGCATGGTCAATCCCCAAATTTGAAGTAAAACCTGCCAAAGAATGAGGAAGAGTTTCTGCTTTGTAAAGAATTCTTTGCATGAGAAAGCTTACTATAAGGTTTGTAAGAGGAGCCTGCATCGATTTGAACTGGGTGTTAATAATAAATCCAAAGAGCTACAGCACTGGCTCCCCACTACCCACCTCGGCAAACCCAGATAAACCTAGGAATACAAGTCAAACTCTATAGGCTGGATAGAAAACAAGATACTGTTGTCCCATCTGTAGCAGTGTACATGCCAATAGGCTAACACAAGGCAAGGAGATACAATGGGAAGTGGTTGCTTTTCTCCTTCCTTTCCCCTTTATTTTCTGCTCTGAGCTGGGAAGGGAAATTGGAATTTAGTGCGATGTCCATAGTGCTCCCAATAGACTGGCCTTGATATGACAAAAGGAAGAGGATGCTCAATATATGCTCTGTTTGTGCTATGACATAGGGACAGACGTAATGTAAGGACCAATGTAAGAACTACCTGCGATGCTGACACCTCAAACTGTTCACTCTGTCTTAAGACACTGATTAATTTGGCTCTGACTGTTTAAGCATCAGAAGTAAATTTTCTCCAAGAGTCCCCAGCACCCACAAAAGGACCAACATCCCTGAAACAGCCAGTGGGAAATTCACTGGACATGACCTGGTTAGTGTTTCTGAGGCCTAATTGGCATCCTCTGCAATTGGTCTGGCTTCAGCTGCCAGTAAATCGTCTCCTCCTTTCACAGATGGGATGGGGGAAGGGGTGACCACTGCGTGTCTGTGTGTTGGTGTCAGGGGATGGCAACAAAGGATGTCAAGAACATGGCACTGCCAAGATGCTTGTATATTTGGCTTATAACCTGATGAGCGCAAGGCAGGTGGTAGAGTCTATGTCATGCCCTGTGGGAAGTGGGGAGGGAAGGGAAAGAACGGAGGAAAAAATAAGGCTGGTGCAGATGGGAAGTGCCAGCTCTTCTCACTGGAACAGGGCTGCTGAATTGGGAAACCCAGCCAGAGAAGCTTCAAAGGACAAGGAGGGAAAGAGCTGGTCAGAGTTAGTAAGCATCTCCTGATCCTTCCCAACAACCTGTTTTGTTACTATTTTAAATATCTCATTTTGGTATGAAATTAATCCTACTTTTTAGAAAATGAAAAATGAGGAAAATTGCACAGATTTCTAATAAGTATGTGACATAGGTGTGTGTGAGATGAAAGAGAGGAAGAAAGACACAGAGATTAAAAAAAAGCCAACAAACCACCAGACAAAAAAACAACATAAAACCAACACAAAAAACTTCTTGGAACAAAACACACATGAGGCAATGCCAAAAACTTGAGAAGGAGAGTGGTTACACACTAATTTAATTCTCTAATCCCCCTACTCCTGTCACTGTTTACTCACTGATAAATGTGCAGTAGCTTCAGCAAGACAGCCACATTTGCAGAAACTGACAGCCTGACTCAGAGACTATTTACCTAAAGACCATGAATATTAAAACAGGTTTCCAAAAGGGCCCCGTCTTGAAGGAGAAGATTAGCATGGGGCCTCTTGCTGACAGACTCTTCCCTCTCCACCCCTCCTTCCCCCACTCTGTGATGCATCTTTTGTGCAAACACTCAAGAAGTATCACCTAGCTGGAGAACTGAAATATTGGAGTGATGCCCTGGAGCTGTGCATTCAGCTTTAGCCTGATAGAGAAAACACCCATCCATCCAAGACAGAAGTTCAGGTTAGTTATTTTGGGTGGTGTTGATTGAAAAAAAAAATAAAAAATTTCAACAATTAATTAAAAGCAACCAAACAACCAAACCTCAAATCTTTTTGTTATTTTTTTCTTCTGGAAGGTGAACTATGAGCACAGAGTCCTTTAAGAGAATTAAAAAGGCCACAAAATTATATTTCAAAGTCCCCGTCCTTAAATGAATTTCGCTCTGTCTCCTGTGATGGTGCTGTCTGGAATTCACCAGAAAGCTGCAGGGTAAAGTTGAATTAGAAAGGGAAAAGCAAAAGATGGCTGTAAATCTCAGAATGAAATAATAGTTTCTATAGGAAGGGGAAGATGAAACAGTGTAGCTACTCCAGACAATAGAGTGGAAATCAGATTGACATGTATAAAAAAGTGGATAAAATGTCAAAGGGATTTTAAAATGGATAGTTAACAGCCACCTGCTGTATTAAATAAAAAACAAAACCAGAAAAAAATCATCTTGGAACAAGTATGAAATCAAAGTAAGAATTTTTGGTTTTTTATTGATTTATACAACATATATTTTACTGGAGGAAGTCCTTGCCACAGAATCTTGTGGAGAACAAAATGATAAACAGATCCAAGAAATTTATGAATAGAGTGTAAAAGATGCTTTTAAAGCCAGTGGCGCAGATTGCTAGAAGATTTGCAGATTTCTAGAAGAGGCATTAGACATTGGAGTTAGAAGCACAAATTATTTAGATGGAATTTTGTTTCTCTCTTACCTTATTATTTCTCCTCTCTTCTGGGTATGGGGAGCATTCCCTTTCCAGAGAGAAAGACTTTACACACAGAAACAGAGGCATGCATATGTAGACTGTGTGAACATTGAGAGTAAAGCCCATTGTTTAGCTGGGGATAGTGATGTTTATCATATTGTATCACTGATCCCAGTTAAAGCAATAAGATCTACATCTCTTCAGAATGGATGACAATGCTACATTATGATGCACTTGTCTTGGTAGAGACAGTATTTCTTATCCTTGGAAATGTGTAAATATCCCAACTGAAGACAAAAATATCCAGTCTCTCTTAGGTAGTGAACTGTTCAGACAGAATTTAGAGTTTGTTATTTTCCAGCATCTCAAGCTACCAAAGATGCCTTGATGTAGATGCTAATTTGGCGTAAAAATGGCACAGCTCTGTTTAACTTAGTGGAGTTATTCTGTGGTTTGTCTTTGTCCCCAGATGAGGATCAGATGATTTCAATGTTAGCCTTTGGGAGCATTCTTGACAACTGCATGATAGACAAGGATAACATAAGGAAGAGCATCACTGACTTCCAGAGAAAAGGGCTAATAGTTGTCCTGTTTGCACTCTCCTAGCTTCCCTAGACACCTTTCCAACTGCAACCAGGCAGTCCATGCCTAGAAAATGGCTGTAAGTAAGGCTACCCATAAGCTTTGCCTTTAGCAGAAAAATAGACTTCAGTAAAGTAGTTCTAGAGGCTGCTTGGTCTGAAAGGCTTTGCAAACACTTCATGCCTGAGAATGTGAAAGCATTAAACCGTATGACCACTTGGGTCACTGCTCTTCTCTAGACAACATCAATCTTTTACCTCCACACCAGTCCCCTAAACAACTCCAGACCCTTCAATCTTCATGGTTACCAGCTGCCATGAGGCCAAAAGTACATCTGTCCAGAGAAAGATGAAGTCTTCTTGCGAATAGCCTGAAAGGCTACTGAAAGACATCTCTTATCTCAAGTGTATGGGGTGAGACAGGATTCAAACTGAAAGCAATTGTCCTCTAGCACAGATGGAAATCCTTGATGAACATTTCTTGAAGGCTGAATTTGGTATCTTGTTAAAGGAAGAGTTTAACTATAACCAGAGCTAACATAATGATCAGGCAAAGAAGAAATTTTAGGCCTGTCTCCCAAAAGCAGAAATGCACCAGGACAAAGTGGCATCTCTCAGTTTCTCTTTAGAGGACCTCCCTCTACAAAACCTCTTTCTACCACCTGAATATACTTCATTTCTTTGCCTACCAGAGGTTTTTAGTAGACAATGAGAAGCTCTGCCATGACTCTGTGTATATTCTTGTATGGACAAGCCAAGCCTACTTCAGGTCCAATTTTAAATGCAAGCTTTAGTCCATGCTCAAAGGTGTAAGAACAAATGTTATCAAGCTTAAGAGGTGTCAGCAGTGTTTCTCAATGATTTTTAAAAGTTTTGCTTTCTGGGACACCTCACAGAGAAAAGGTTTTGGATGCCCTGTGATTTAGTGTTTTCCAGAACTTTGGAGTGGGTTAATGCAGGCAGACATCACTCTGTGCTACATTTGCTTCTTAAGTGCTTCTTCTAAACACTCCCTTTCAGATCATTGAACATATGAGTCTTGGTATGTCTCTCTCAAAGAGGCTGAACAGGTTTTTCTGTATTGATTGATAGCTCATTGTGGACTTAATAGTTGGGAAGCTTTTACCTCTATGCTCTTTTCTCTCCTTTAGATATGCATATCTAAACATAGGGAATTACAGCATCACAGGTATATAGGCAGTATCCTGTTGATTTAGGTGAATGCTGCAGTATTTATGAAGTAAAGCCATGGCCAGACACCCTAAGAGTAGACAAATCCATTCTCAATCACTGCCCAGGAGATTCATCTCACTTCCAATGGGTGCTCTCCTGTTGCATGTAACATTATGCCTGTACACTGAAGTGCCACAAACCCTTATTTACTTGGTGTGTCCATGTGCTCTATGTTAGACTGTGGACTCTGAGTTGTGCATGTCTGTCTGTGTGATGTGTCATGGAACCACTGCAAGGTGGTGTATCTCTTAGGATGACTCCTTGCTTGGAGGACCTTTATGATAGGCTTATTGCCCAATACTGTTGCCATGCACAGGCTATTTATCCTGTGATGTGCCTTAGCAGAACAATCACAAACCCCTCTGTACATTTGTCTGCTCCTCAGGCAGCTCTGCACCCCTAATCCATTATAGGCCCCATGTATAAAAAAGAATGCACTAGGAATGGAGAAACTTGGTATCTCTTGAGATATATTTTATGCCCGATGTAAGGAAGGAAGTTTAAGGTCCTAAAGAAGAATTTAAACACATAAACATTTTCATGGGAGTAGGAGTCTGTCAAGGAACATACCTCCAAGACTCTGAGGAAATAGTTTCTGCTTTAACACCCCCAACCACGCATTCACCACTCAGTAGACATGCAGACAGTCCTCCTCTTCCCTCTCCCTTCTTCTACAGTGAAACCACACTATTAAAACTTTTCCACTATCAGTAAGAGAAGCTGCCATTTACACATTTGCAGAGCAGTAATAACACCAGTTTAATGATATAAGAAAGAAATAAGGAGTAATCTGTATATAATCTATACACATATATTTTAAAGACTCATAAGGAAAGACCCTGCTGTCATTTTAGTTTCTTGAGAAACAGCTAAATATTAAAAAAGGCCAGAACAGATGGAATTGGATGGAAAGATTTTTCTCCGAATCTATTTGTAATCACCTGTGCATCTGCTTCTTTTTTTCATCATACCTGCAGAGACATAACATACTGCTAGCTACCCCTGGAGCATCTCATAAAGAATGCAAGGGTTTCCCAGCGTCTGGCATTCATGTGGTGTTGTACTGGAGCATGCGCCAGCCCCAGTAAGGCAGGAGGGAAGAGTTCAGTTTAGACCAGATGCTTGCAGCGTTTGTCTGGAGAGACAACATGTGGTGTCTCCTCTACTGCAGGGATCACAGTGTCAGCAGCTCTGGTCTGACTGAGCTGTGTGGCTGTAAGACACCTCTGATTCTCCAGCTCTTGTCTCATGATCCACACTTGTTCTTTGCAGTTCCTTCACTAAGATCAACCACAGTCTCACATGTCTTTCAAACTCCCCACTTGTATTTATCTCTGACCACCCACCCTTTCCTTATTCTTTCATAACAGCACCAGATGGGTGTGATTAACAACACAAAGGCATTACACACCTTCTGTGGGAAGTAGTTTTCAGCAGATATCCTCAAATGTTCTTAATTTTAGAGGTAGGCAGAGGGAAAATGAAGAACTGAAGTAATTCAGCATAACCCCCCCCCCCAAAAAAAACAAACAAACCACAACAGAATCCAGATTTCACTTAGTTATTTTTTTTTCCTCTACTCTCTAGGCAACATCTTGTCCTATAATTCTAGTATGATTTTAAGAATCAGCCATAACTTTGGGGCTGAGAAAAGTACTTTTGAGGCTTTTATTTTTTACATATGCTCTTGCCAAATTATTTTTTAGTATCTACTGACTCTATTTTTTAAGAGCTATTCATGAAAGCACACAAGAATGACGTTTCTTGCACTACAGCTGGATTGCAGCCATTCATCAGCAAGGCAAGACACTCAATACCCATTTGTAGTGGATGATTTTGATAAGACAAGGAATTTAGCTGGAAGGATGGATACTTGATTTTAGACCTTATTTCAATTCCCAACTCAAAGAAGTTGCTTACCCTTTCTCGCTCCACATCTGTCCACTGATTTAGTGTTTTCATGATTTTCCAAAGTTTTTGAGGCAGTAAGTCAAGTCATGATCGAAAGGCACTTTGCAGTCTGACACGGGGAGTACAAGCACGAAGGCAGGCAGATAATTTGTTTCTGTTCTCTGCCTGCAAGAGCATAACTTTTGCAATTGTGTGTTTCCAGTAGGAGCATTCATAATTATGAATTCAACAAGTCACTGTGCTGTGCATATTCCACAGCTGCTCATGGAGAAATCATTGTCTGTGAGAAATGTTTCTGGTTAACGTGTATGCTGCAACAGGCATAAAAATTGAGTGCAAACTGGCCATGAACAGGCAGAACAAATTCAATTCAGGAGTCACAGGGCTATTGTGTCCTGCACAATGGTCTGCTGTCACAGAGCACTGCATAGGGGCAGACATAGGAAACTTTGACTCTATTTTCAAATGGCTTTTGTTAGTTTTCCTGAAGAAATTAGGGATTTTATGATTATTCTTTGTTTTAATATCTATTTACATCCCTCCTTCTTTTCTTCTCCCCTCAGTAACTTTGAACTAATTGACACAGGAGGTTTCATTTGCAGTTTGATAAACACAAGTGAATAAGGAGATGAAATGCTGTAGGGAAATAGTCTCTTATTTTGCACTCTCCAAGGAATACATGTTTTTAAAAAACTTTCCTGGGAAAGTGGACGTGCTTTGGAATATTGTCCTCTCTCACCATAAAAGGTGTAGTGAAGTCATTTATCTTATACCTTATCTGAAGGTATTTATCCATTTACCTTATCTGAAGTCATTTCTACGATAAGACAGTTGCTATAATGAATTATTTGCTTATTTATTTATTTTGGGGTGAAGCAGATTACCCAGACTTTTGCTGACACAGAAGACCAGAGTAGTGAACAATTGTTGTCTTCAATGATTGGTCTTAACATGTGACTCCTTTAATCTGGTGTTGAGGGGTCTTAAAGGCAGTAGTTTCTCACCTCTATCTTACGTACCACTGGCCTAAACTCTTTTGCAAATCACCACTCAGGCAGTCATGTCTACTGTCTAATGCCAGTCAATGAAAAAGTAAATCTGGCTCCAGAAATTAATCTCTGGCTCCAGAAAATCATTCCATTATTTTGTCCCAAGTTTGCAGCCACCTTCACAAGTTACCAAGGCTTCCCTATTTAACGTCAATCTTTGAGGCTAATATAAATAACTATAGTCTTCATGCTGTCTGACTTCTACGGAGGAACATATTCAGTCAAAGCCCAGCAGAAAGCACAGCCTATCTCCCATCTGTCTGCATACTCTACACTAACAAATCAAGACTGACCTTGCAGAAAAAGACCCAGTGGGTAAAGAACCAGTATGGGACTGCGCTATAAGGAAGTAATTAGCCATTTTCAGCTGCATGCTCATTGATTTTCATAGGTGTCTCCAAGATTTGGACTTCTGTAGCTTCGTTTCCACCTACCAGATAGGAGGAAATCCCACAGGTATGTTTCACAGGAAAAAGATTCCAGTAATGAATTCCCATACTGCAATGCCCAGACACAACAGAAATTTCAGTACTACAGAGAGCACTGGTAGCAGCGCACATGCATTCTTGTGACTCTTTTTTTTGCTTCATAGGACAAAATTCAGAAAGGATGGTGCAGACTAGCTCAATCCATAGCTAGAGCAAATTAAGACAGTTTAATGAGCTACCATTTTTCAGCATCCAGAATATCACCTGTCTAGCTAACATGATGAGCTGTCTAAGCTGGGTGCTCCTCCACACTCCAAGGAAAACCAGTCAAGCAAGAATTCAGATTAAGAGTAGTGCACACAAATGTTTTCTTAATAATAATTAATACATTATTAATAGGAATAAATTCTGAAAATAAATTTTTATAAGATGTCTGTGTAGCATGCCACTAGGATGATGGGGATAAATGACACTGAGGCACCTGAAAGTTGAGAGCCCATTACTAAGAATTTATAAAAGGCAATGCATAAAAATATTTATCCATGTCTTTCTGAAACATACTCTAATATGTTTGAGCAATTTATCAGCTAAAAAAGTAATTTTAATTAATCACTTATTAATTATCAATAAAGTATTTTTAAGTGTCACCTTAATTTAAAGTACTTCTCACTCAAGGTTCACTTCAACAATTTAATTTTTGAAAGAGATATTGTGTCCAAGACCCAAGTTCTTCAGGCTCAAGTGACCTTGGTGCATCCTTCTTCACCCAACCCATTCTGGGCCTCCACAACTGTTAGACTTGCAAGTGGGACTAAATCATGTTTCTGGAAAATGCAATTTGTCATTTCAGGAGGAAACTTGATCAGATTCTCTCTCCCACTCTCAAAGCTGGATGCCCAGACCTGGGAACGCAGCATTCAAATGTTTCAATTTATCATTACAGTGGAACCCTGAAGAGATCACATCTGCTAAGACCATAAATTGGATACGATCCCACTTCAGAAGGAGCAGCCTCAGCTCGATATTCCAATTCTTGAACAAGGGACCAATTAGGCAGGCTTATTTACCTGCCATAAAATGTGATGTTAGCCAGTGAGAGAAGTCACTTAAGGACAATAATAAAAAGTCTTTATGATCTCTGTGTTAGAAATGACCAGCTTAAGAAATAGCATTCTCACCTGAGCCTATATTTTTTTCCTTTTGTTCCTCCTTTCATTCCTCCTTTCAAGTCCCTGCCCCTCTCTGCCTTTTCTAGTTCATCTTTCTTATTATTACTTATCTAACTACCTCTTTCTTTTATTTACTTCACTCTTCTTTTTCATAATTTTTCCTCTTCTTCAGCTCCTATTTTTAACATATGCACACATCCATATAAGATTTAATTTTGAGCTTTACTACTGTACAAGAAATCAAAAAGGTCTTATATCTCAGAAAAGAGCTTGGGCAACAAAATGAACAAACTACTCACACCACCTTCCCTTCATAAGACCTTACAGTGAGTACTGTATCTTCCACTTGCCAAAAACTGGATTCATGCCCCAAGAGACAGTAAGGGGGAAATATTCAGGCTTAAAAAGTTATATTTTTTGCTTCTTCTCATAACCTCTATTCAGTTTCTTCACTAGATAGGTAGTAGTGTGAGAGCATCCAGAGTGGAAGCAGAGAGAAGCAGACACACATCTGTCAGGGATGGTCTGTGTACATTTATCCTGCCTCCATGCTGGGGGATGGACAAGATGACCTCTTGAGGTCCCTTCCAGATGTACTTGTCCATGAGTCTATGATTAATTGCCTTCATGATCTGCAGTTTATCTATCCAAAGACATAAGCCTGAAAACCTCCTGCAAATACATATCCTATGGGCTGCCTGAGGATATTGCCCTTCTGTCTCTGGAGTGCTGCACCCTAATTTAGACTCCACAGAGGGAATATATCCCTGCTGATCCCTACAGAAACATAGCCCCTTTCACATTCTCTGATAGCAAAGGAATTAAAGAATAAATCTGATTTATTTCAGTAGATAAAATAAAATAAATTCAGCTTCTAAATGGGAAAGAAAATTTCTATATTCTTCAGGTTTCCCCTGAAAACAGGAACAGGGAGATGAAATTTGGTGAGGGATATTTATGGAATATTCTGGTTCCCCAGTAATGCCTCCGCTCCAGTATATACAAGTTTAATCCGTGGTTGCCTTTCTTGGGTAATGAGAGTTGGTCACAGATCACTACCACCCCTGGCCAGAGGAAAGCCACATGAAAGAAGCCCATGACCACTTCACTTTTCAGAAGGTGTCCTTTGCTCACACTGAAGACATGTTCCTCCATATAAGGATAAACATGGAAAAATGCAGAGACAAGAAGTGAAAATAATGAAAGGAAAAATAAGGAAAAGAAAGATGCCTTTGCAAGGGGTTGGTCAGAAAGCTAGCATGTGACTTAGGAAAGAGAGATACGAAGGATGAGAACCTCTTAAATAAAAAAAAAATCTGAAGACATACAATTGTGAACATCTCCACTTGAAATACTGGATATCTCCAGATGATTTATTTAATAGTGAGATAACTTTGAAGTTTTCTTTTTCTTTTCATATACTATTGTGGACCAGCTCAAGCAATGATCACTATAGTACTAACATTTTGTTGATATAAATTACCTAAAGAGAACTTCAACTGAGTCTTCACTATGGCAATGAAGGCTTGTTAGTAGAAGAATGGGTCTTCTTAGGAAAGGTGGACATGAAACACTAATTTACTGAAAAATGTGCCTGGTTTATAAATGCAATGAATAATAAAACTATTAAAGACTTAATCTTGCATTTTAAGCTGACTAGCTCTAGGCTACAAGGACTTTGTATTAGTTATATATATAGTCTACTGGCCATTTCAATAGTCATGACCAAAATAATAGAGGAAATTAGTTTGGTGTGACACATCCTGTCTCTTCTGAATCACCAGATTTCAGACTGAGATAAAAATGAATAGAGGTGAGAGTCAAATCACTAGAGATACCTAGAGTAGCTGTATCTGAACTAGTATCTGAACTAGTCTCTCAACTCCCTTGTTAATCAGAAGTAACTCTCTTGCTAATCAAATGAGATTTAGACACATGTGCTTCAACAATTCATTTCCTCTTAAGGTACACACCTAAATCAGAGGACTGTATAAAAAGAGGTCTTATTTCTATACATTGGCCAGAACGTGAACTTACAGTAAATAGTTCAAATATGGATTTCTAAAGGTAGATGGAATTTCTGATCTGTAAATTACAAACAACAATAAAAAAATCTATAGACAGGATTCTCCCTTCCTACACAGTTTAGCAGGAAAATAGTGTCATCACAAATGTTCCCTCTTTCAGAATTATAGAGAAGATATATGGTTTGAAAATGAAAGAAAATATTTCCTGGTAATAGGAAAAAACTCTCAATTTTTTCTTTAACTCTCCTGACTAATGTTCCATTACTTCTTTCTCTAGTTTTCCCTGTCTCCTTCCAACAGTACCACTGCTTGTTCCAACAATCTCACTGCTTTCTTTTCATCTTGAATACAAAGAGCAGGTTGATCCCAGCTCTGGCCCTGGAAATGTCAGGCTGAAAATGTTACTCTTGGAGTGATTTGCATGCATTACAAAGTGACAGGTGACAGGAGCACACAACCTCAGCTAATAGATGATTAATGATGTGATGTTGGCCAGCACTGTTGACTCATTTTCCTGCTCTTCGGGAAACTTCAAAGGCAGCTGGCATTTCTGTTGCCTTATGACAGGCTCATAGGTGAGTGTAATTGTTTAGTCCATATGCGCATAGCTTAGAAGTAGCCATATGCATGTTCATGGAGCACATTTATCTGTATATGTGTATAGGAGACAATGTGCAGAATTGTATTCATGAACTCCTGTGTGTTTCTGTGTGCATACAAGCTCTTAATATGCAAACTGCCTGGTTTCTATAGGTTGCTGAGAGCATCATTATTAAGCTGCTATATTCTGAATAAAATACTATGGATGATTTGGGGTTACGGTCTAAAGGAATGAAAGAAACACACAAGAATTTTAATCTGGATGGAGAAAAGTCAACCCTAAAGTAAACAGTATGTTTGGAAAGGAGCCCAGTAACTAACAATCAGAGCAGGATTAGAAATAGGTCAAGGCTGTAAAGTTGGATCTTTTCTTCACA
>WYEA01004108.1:21053-33317 GCA_033558465.1 Alcedo atthis | reverse complement strand
TCAAGGCTGTAAAGTTGGATCTTTTCTTCACAGCCTTTTTTTTTTTTTTTTTTTTTTCTCAGAAGAAAATGAGAGGTTTTAGGTAATTATGAACATTAAGGATCACGACAAAATGTGAATTTAGATTCTGAATCCACCCAGAACTCAAGGCATAGGCTCACAGTGAGGAATAGGCTCACTTCTGATGCATACATTATCAGTCTCTAGTCTAGGTAAATAAGTATTTTGAGTTTTCTAGGAGAATAAATTTTCTTAGGCAGGAGGCTCTCAATGCATACAGATGACAACCTCTGGATTTAAAATCTTGATACTTAGGAAAGGAAATCTCATCTTCCACTCCACACATGACCCTTTGCCTTCTGGCCTGGGTTTCCTATCCCATAGCACTCTCTATTCAGGAACCTTTTCCAAAGTTACTTGTCATTAGAGGAAAAGAAAGAAAACTGAAATTGTAGATCAGAGTTAGGATTTGCAATTCTGAACAACAATCAGTCAAATCAGACTTTTTTTTTTTTTTTGTGAACAAAAATCAGTAGATTTCCAAAACAAAATTGCTCAAAATGTATGACTTTTTTTTTTTATTTATTTTTTCTCTTTTAGACGGAAAGGAAAAAAGTGTGAAATTTGCTGTCTAAAACAACAACTTGCTCAAGAGACAATATTATATGAAATTGTGGTAGGATACAGGAAATATGTCTTTAAGGAGAACTTAAAACAGAAACTTTTGGTCTTTGTTCTTCCAATAGCTAATGTGTGGAAAAGCACAATACTGATGAAAATACATGTTCTAAAACCAGAGACTAATGCCCAGAGCATGCCTTGAAAGATCTGAATCTTCTATTGATTGAAAAGTAAACATATGAGAGTCACTGACCATTAACTGAGCTAAATTTTGTGCACAAAATCACATACAATTAGATTTGAAAGGTTCTCAAGAAATAAGCTGGATTCTGGGCAAGAAACCTGTCTTAAACCATTGAAGCCCATGTCTGATCTCTACGTGAGCCTCAGCATAGAATACTCTTGACAAATGAGCTAGACACAAGACAAGTTTTGAGCCTGTGTCTAAGCATTTGCTCAAGCCCTGCTGAATGGTGGTTTATCTTTTTATCTTGGACACTTAGGAAAACAGTCTTGCTCACAAATTAAATAAGAGGCTTCAGTGTTTCTGAAACTATACCTTTTTGTTTGTTTTTCCTTGACTCACAAATTGGTCAGCTTGTTAACTCAATCTAAAGACTTGCCCTCTCTACTTCACATTTCCCAGGTCTCGCTAACTCTTCAATTTACAGATCATCGTCTACTTCAAATCAGACACTGCTCCAGACAAGCTGAGATACTAGTTGCCAGACACTAGACAGCAGAGAGAAATGAAAGATCAGAGAGCACTTTGGTCTATTTCAGACCTTTAAGATTAAGCAGGTCTGGAGGTTTGAGTGATTGTATTTGTGATTTATGCTTGCTTAAAGTGAATTCCATGGTTTGGTGACACTAGATTAAGTCAGCCTTCCTGAATCCTTTCCTCCAACCCAAATAGTGTTTACAAATCACACAAGGGAGTTTTTCAGCCCAGCCCCAGGAAGAAGACTGGTCTGCCTTGAGCTAGCTGGCAGTTGGAGCCCCTTTTTTTTTTTTTTAATTATTTTTATTTATAAAGCAGCTGAATACAGGAGGATCGGTAATTTATTTTAAAGTATTTCTGTGAGACTTTGAAAATTCCTTGTATTCTCTAAGGCCAAAAGGGTTCCATTTCAAAAGCTTTCTGCTGTTGTGTTGGACAATCCCAAGACCAATCTTACTCCCTCTGGATGACACATTTTTAGAGTGAAAATGACAGCACTGTAAAACAATGGAAGTAATTACAAACTCTTGGAACTCTTACAATAAGAGAGATGCAACATACTGCAATTTCTCCGGTGATCTCAGTCATAACTTCATACTGGTACATCTTCTATAACCCAGATCAAAAAGGCTTGCCAAAATGCTGCTTTTTTTTTTTTATATTTATATTTTCTAGACACTCATCATGTGTATCTGATCAACCCATTTGATTTACAGGTTAGGACTAAGACGTACAGTCAGAACCAATGATCTCATTGCTGCTGGTGTGAATGCAAAATACTTCAAGTGAAAACAAGGGGATTAATCTAAAAGGACACAGGTAATTTAGAGCAGAAGTTGGGCTTTCGTGTATTAATTAAAAAGTTTGCTCTAACCTATGGGACATATCAACACTCTTGCAAAGGTTGTTGTCTATGCACAGCCAGACATTTGTTTAGCTTTCTTCCTAGAGAACCTTGATTTTTGTGATAGGCTGTTCCTTTTGCTACTATATCCTCTGGGAGAGAAGTCTGGTCAGATGATTAACATTATCTTCTCTCTTAAATATTACATTATTTAAATTGGGTAGGGGTTTTTATGGCAGCTGACTAATTAGCCCCATGTCTCATCTCAGCTGTCAAAAATCTCTATTCTTTGACAGTTTACTTTAAATGGCTCAATTAGCATAACAAATGACTCATCAAAAGTTCTGTAGGCATCCTGTTGTTGTCATTTATCTTGCAAGCCAGCAGTAGATGCCTGAGTTGCTCCTAACAAATATTATATACATTTTTATACGTTGTGTGTCACTCAGAGAAGCAATGCTATATAAGGGTTATTTGCAGACATTTAATAAAGAGCTTTCATCAGCTTCAACAAGATGGACATTTTCCAGTTTAGGACCCAGGTAGAGGACAAGGCCAAGTTTCCTTGCACATCACCCTGAACACATCCAAGCACTATAATGAATGGAAATTTCTAAGGACATGTGATCAGACTGAGACGTAAAGAATCTGATCAAAGGCTTTAATGTCTGTCTTTTTGACTTTTGCCTACTGTCTGCATAAGCCTTTCTCTGCATTGCCCTGGTATATAATACCTTTGCTTAAACTTCATGTGCTCCATAGGTAATGCACAGGAAAAAAATGACTGGATACTTGAGTTTCAGCTTCAAAGACTTGCCATGTGATTTATGCTCCTAAAACTCTTTAAGTGATTTTGAAAGCCCAGTGTCCTAAACCCCCATGGCCAGAGCTGATAGCAGATCAAGGGTCATAGTACAACAACAGAGCAGATAATTTCCTATTAAAACAGGATACTTGATGAGTGATAGTATAGCAGCACTGAGCAAGGGGTGAAGAGATGAAGATTTATTTTTTTTCCACTCAGCTCTGCCACTCACCTTTCTCATGGCCTTACTTAACCTCCTTTCTGCTTTTTTTTCAATCCACTTTGATTTTTATCCACTCTGTTCATGAGGTCTATGTGGTCCTTACCACAAAGGACAGGCCCTCCTGGAATGTTTACACAGAGCTTTACCCTGTCTGTCAGGGCCTCAGAAGCTACTGTTATATAAAAATACAATATTTTGTCACAGAGAGAATTCCACGTATTCACCACTGTGGGTGAAAACTGGCTTGTTATCAGATATAATATCAGTATCAGACTCCCATTAGGTAGTGTATCTGATTAAATGACCGTGTTCTGAAATTTCTGCAGATACAGGTTTTCTGCCAATGATATCAGAGATGGCCACATCTTATGCTGAAACACATTAGTATGGGTGCCTCTGTAATCATTATGAAAAAGTATGTGTGGGCTTCAGTTGTTTCAAAGTAATTCTCCTAGAGGAAGAAGCTTTTATCACTGAACTCTTTAATAAGGGGTCTTCCCCCCAGCCCCAGGAGGGACAGTGCAAGCTTTAAAGAAAGTACAGCTAGTGCTCCTACTACTGAAGCCACTAGGAGTATAGTCTATAAAGCAATATTAAAGAAATACTGAGAGCAGAATAATTTAATCAGATTCATGAAATCAAATACCCCCAAGGCAGCGATGAAGATGCAACTCAACAAGCACTGGTATTTCATTGCATAGGAATAGGAAAATTCATCAGCTCCCTCTTTTTTTCCCTCTGTTTTTTTGTTGTGTTTTTCTATTTTGTTTTGTTTTGTTTTGTTTTGTTTTTGGTTTGTTTGTTTTGTTTGGGTTGGTTTTTTTTCTCCATATAGAAGTAAAGCTTGATGTTAAATGAAACTAAATTCAAATAACCCTAGGACATGAGGATTAGTGCAAAGGCACCTTGGGCCTCCACTCAGTCACACTCTGTCCTGTTTCTTCTTGTTTGGGAGCTGAGAACTATTTGCTACAAGAGAGTTGGAGGAAGGTTGTCAAGTGTTTCTTTAAATAGCATTTTTGTTTCCTGATCACAAAATCAGTCACTAGCAAAGTATTTAATCACCTCTTTTCTTGCTACTTGTATCATGTCACCATATTTGTATTCTTTCCTGGTGAAGCATAGCACAACAGAACTTGATCCCATCCTGTGTTCTTCCCATGCTGCATATAGATATAACAACAGTAAGTGAAAACTGGATTGAATAGTTATCAGTGAGAGAGTCCTCTAAATCTTGAAACTTAAGGTGCTTATGTGTTTGAAGTGTCAAAAATGTCTTGAAAGGACTGTTACTGGTACATTCAGCAGATGGCTGCTGAACTTCCCGGAGTTGATGCCAGAGTGGTGTGTCTGCAATTACGATTGTTGTAGCTTATCAAAATGAATTGTATGAGTGTTAAACTGACTTTGGTGGCAAACTGTACCACTAACTAGGAGGCCTTTAGAAATGCTCTTGAAACGTCTCTGGAGAAGTCAGTTTATTATCATTTGGCAGGCAAATAACTGAAGCTGAGAGAGAAACTCATTTCACTTAAATTTAACCATTTAAAGTTGGACATCTAGTTTATTCCATGCGTCTCCACTTCCTGTATGACCAACAGGGAGCCAGGTACCCCATTCAGTGAATCATCCTGTGCTACAAGAGATGACATCCATTGCCTTACAAAGGTGCCTATCTCTCCCTGTTGACTATAGACAGAACTAAGAATAGTAGCTTAAACTGAATACTTTCTTCCCTACAGAGCTAAAATTAGCTCAGAAGATTGCCATCTGGCTGTCTTTTCCAAAGTAACACAAGAGAAAGCGGATAACAGAGTAAATTATTCCTTCAGTTCACCAGGCATACATGCTGTGCAGGGAATCATCCTTCCTTTTTAAATGGTCATCAAACTATCTCTGAAGTGAGGGGAAGGGGTTCAAACATCAAATCTATGCACCTGAGCTCTGGGTGAATGCAGTCCTCAAGCACTAAAGTAACCTGGAAAAGCTGAGTGAGTATAGAAGAACAAAACATTTAGGCAGTTCATGATCCTAACAAGTGGCAACAATATCCCTGAAACAGATTTTTGAAGAGTGTGAAGAGCCTTTAGTTTATGGTGCATATTTAACAGCCAAAATATAGCAGCAGTACTGTCCTGCATCATGCCTTCTTTTTTCCAACAAGGCCATCATAAATTCTACCTTGAGTAAAGCAGAATTGATTGGACTCAACTTCTTACTCTTTAAAACACACACCCACAAACACATTCACTAGGGAAGGATATGAGAGTTCCAGGAAAGAGCCATAACTCAATTGCCATTATAGAACAGAAAGATAATTAAGTAAATGTTGGCAGGGGATAGCATTGAATAACTTTAGCAGAATGAGTTCCCCTTTGCTTTGCCCTTTGCAAAAAGTATACCGCATTCTCTAGAGACCACACCCTAAATTGCTTTGGATAGCTTCCTTTTCCCTGAAGGAAATCAGAGAGAATGGGGATGGAAGGGAACTCTAAAGGTCAGTTTCCAGCACTATAAGCAAGATATCTCAAGCTAAAATGATAAAGATTGTTTTCTCTGCAAGTGGGTAGGAGATGATCTGTATGTTGTATAGGTATGCAGTTAACTCTTCCCATAGTAGCTACGTGGATCTTGGGAGGATCCAGGTGACATTTGAACCATTTTTATATAGTTTGGAGCAAAGAGAAGATTTTTAGAAATAAATTAATAATGTGAGATATAGGAATACGCCATGAAATATATCTGCCTTCTGATCATGCCTGAGTATCCAAAATACAAGGAAGCCATGAGCTTCAACTACTAATTATTTCCAAGAATGGATAAATAGCAGATCTGCTTTTTACTTGTCTTGTATAGTGATCCACTAGTTTTGTAAACTTTGGCACATTTTATGTCTCAAATTTATAACAAGTTTATAACCAGCCAATAAGTTAACATAAGAAGAAAATAATGTACCACCATTGTAAATCTTGTAAGATTGAATTGTTTTTAAGTGGAATATGTGAGAAACAGCACATGCAAGAAAGAAATAAATAAAGAAAACAGAATGGTAAAATACTAAATTGGCAAATCTGAGTTCATTTTCCCTGAGACTGGTGGGCTTCAAGTAAGATGCCTTCTTGGTAATATCAATGGGTTTTGGACAATACATTTATTCTTTCTGAGTTCTTTGACATAACAGTAGATAAAATGCTGTTCATGTATATGTATATGCAGCCATCTTTAAAATACAATTATTTTAAATCAAAATCTTAGAAGTAATATACCTCACTTTCCATCATAGGTTATTCAAGTTCTTGGTAATGAATCTTTGTTTAAAACATATTCTGCAGTCTTTGCATAATCATGTCACTGTATTTCATAGACTACACCTTCAAGAATCACCTTATGATGAGTGAAATGAAGCAAAAATAGCAGATATCCTTTGACTTTGGTATGGCAGTGTTAATTTCTCAATCTTCAGAAAGATCAATGTATCTTAAATCTCAGACATATCAACAAGTATATATTTGAGGGAGAAAAAGAAGTGTACAAGTGGGTCATTGTCATATAGTAAAAAAGTTAGCACAAAGAAATTCTGGGCTATCACCACAACTGAAATGTACAGTAGGCTCAGGACGAGAAGAAATGTTTCATGGTTGCACATCACAGGCAGTTCCACCTTTACATGACATTTTTACTGCTGCATTTTGTATCTGAGGGTCTGTTATGACAACACTTGTTCAGAAAATCTCATTTAAAAAGTGATACTACCAACAATGTTGTCCTGTGCTTGTATGGAAAAGAGAAGACGATCAATAAGAAAAATACGTTCTACTGAATCAGAAAAAAATCATCAGTATCATGCTTATCCAGGGCATTGGTTGGAAAGTAAAATGTATATACAGTAAAAAGTATATGTATTTAGCATATGATTAATTTCATCTCAGTCAACCCTAACTTTAACAATGTAATATTTAGTTAGATGTATTAATTCCAGCTCCTTCCATGATCAAATGAAAAGAAGTGCATACCTCCGAACAATGAGTTCTTTTGTTCTTAGGCATCACTTGAGGACACAGAAGACAAACTTTCCTTTGTGGTGGTCCTCTTTCTCAATTGACTATAGAAAGGTTCTAGATGGTCAGATTAGCTTCAGCACCTGACTTTCAGACATCAACATTATGTGTGTTGTACCCAAACCAGTAAGATTTCTCATCTCAACCTGAAGTGGCTGAGATAACAGTGGTTGAAAAGCAGCTGAAAAAAAGTAGATGCTTTTGTTTAAATGCAATATTTGAGAATGTAGATGTCCTGATGATAATTTACGATTTGTACTTCAGGGCTACCACAGGAAGTTTAAGCTGCCTGAAGACAGTGTAAGCAGAGTTGATGGATAGGAAGGGATGGAAAGTTACAGGAACTCTAGCAGTGAGATTGACTTCCTGAAGGTCATAGCAGTTATCTTGTTTATGAAAAAAGATAGGAATTGGAGCTGGATTTCTTGAAACTCAGCTCAGGGACCTAACTGCAATACTTTTCTCTCTTAAGACCATTCTAAACTACTTAAGGTAGAATTACAGTTCCTACTGTATGAATTGTGAACCAGGATGGCACCAAAACAATTGTAAGAATGGTCAGAGAGCCCACCAAGAAATATTTTGTATAGTGTCTGAGATCTCCAATGAACCCAGAAGCCTGAAAGTAAAATCAGAACAAGAAAAACTCCATAAATGGGAAGAATATCAGCTCCTAAGTCACTAACACATGCTCCTTCAGCTGAGCAGTTTTTCCACCTTTGTTCTATGAAGATAGAGACAGTACAGCAATGGGTAGCTTGAGAGGAAATGGAGACTGTGGGACACAGTCTTATGCTTCTCTAAGGCTTTGAACTTAATCCAAGTTTTCATTAGGGAAGACATCTAAGTTAGTTGCATCAGGTTCCCTCTGCAGTCAAAGTATGGAGTTGTCATCTTGACTGCCCTTTCTACACATGGATTACAAGAAAGCAGTATTGACCTCACTTAGAAATACAGTGTCTCAAGTTTGTAGGAAAGAATATATTTGTGAGAATCAGATGAATGTATGAACAAATCTTGTAATGTAGATCTGGATACCTTGAGGATCATACTGTGGATCATCAGGGCTTGATATTAGGCATCAAGTATTGCCAGAGATTTGCCACTGTTTTCAACAGAGCCTGAATTTTACCTATGTTACAGAATCCCAGAGAAAGAGCTCTGTTTACATGTAGGACTGCCACTGCTTCTCAGTGCTTGAGACAGTCATCCAAAGGTTGAACAGGACATCTATAGATGGTCTAGGCTTCAAATAATCCTGTAGGATATGATTACCAGCAGCATATCTCTGTATCCCAGGCTCAATCTGTCATAATTTCTTAGTAAAGAACGAATGATGGAAAAGATCTGCCAAAAATATATATGATAGATCAGCCAAATTGTTTCTAAATGGGACCTTATGCAGAGATCTTGACAGGGGACCAGCAGCCAGCTGCACTACACTATAGACTAAATGCTACTGTTTTGGAAAAGAATTAGTGGCAAGTGATTTGCATTAACCATTTTTTCTTTATTTTCATTGTTGGTTTTGTTGCTATTTTTGGCTAACGCAGAACTGTGCCAGAATGTGAAATTCAGAAATAAAATGTCCAGTTTCTGATTTTCAATATACTTTTTGTATTTATGCTTACAGATTTTACTCTCAATGGCGGGAGGGGGAGCAGGGTGGAGGTGGTGATAGGGAATCAAAAAAAAAAATAAGCAACCAGAGATACCATCCAGACTCAGAAACAGCTTTTATTTTCCAACATTTTATTTCAAGCTCATGAATAAACAGAAATTTGTGAATTCAGAACACCTGTGGTTAGCTAGCCTTGGAAAGGAGAACAGAAGGTTAGAACTACATCTATGCTGAAAGTCACAGAATTAATGAATATGAACAGGGGTCTTAGAAGTAAATATAACTTAGGGATTCCTGGATCTTGTAATGATCTAGAGACGCTTTCAACATATGGCTCTACTCTGCACCAGTGAGACCACACCTGGAGTATTTTGTTCAGTTCTGGTCTTCCCAGTTCAAGAGGGACAGGGAAATACTAGAAAGAGTGCAGCTGAGAGCTACAAAGATGGTGAAGGGAATGGAACATCTCTCTTGTAAGGAGAGGTTGAGAGCCCTGGGACTGTTTAGTCTGGAGAAGACTGAGATCTTACTGATGTTTACAAATATCTGCAGGGTTGGTGTCAAGTACAAGGGGCCAGTCTCTTCTCAGTTGGTACCCTTTGATAGGATGAAAGGAAATGGTAGCAGGTGAAACGTGAAGTTCCACTTCAAAATGAGGAAAAATATCTTCACTGTGAGATTGACAGATCCTGGAACAGGCTGCCTGGAGATGTTGTGGAGTCTCCTTCTCTAGAGACTTTAAAGTCCTGTCTGGAGATGTTAATGTGTGGCCTGCCCTGGGTGATCCTGCTCAGGGGATTTGGACTTGATGATATCCAGGGGTGCTTTCCAACCCTTACCATTTTATGATTTTATGATTCAATGATATGCATCAGTCCCTGGCCATTTTCCTGCTATTTAGGCTGCTCTTGGAACTACTAGTGTCCTTTGCACATTTTTCCTGGAGGATTGTTTTAATTGATAGGGTGTGACAAAATTAATATCTAAACCCTCACAGGTTTATGTAGGGGGATTAAACCTTAATCCTGGTCACTTGCTCAGAGCATCACATTGATAGGGGCAGAAAAATATCTCTGCTTCCCAGCTTGCCTGCTCTCATCCAGTGTAGAGAAAGATCAAGTTTTCAGGGCTCTGACCTCAGCTCCACTCCTTCCCTCCTGTGACAGAAGCAGCCATGCCAAATGCAGGCTGTTATCCTCAGAGTGGAAAACAGTTGGATGTTTCCAGGTGTTAACTCTACAGATGCTTTTCATGTACCTATACTCATATGAATTTATGTGTAAGTACAATCACATAAACATTTTTAATGATGGTTATAATTATAAATATACAGGTAGATGTGTACAATAAAATGAATCATATATGTGCATGCATATATATATATGAGTAAGGCAAGCAAAAATATTAAAATATTCCAAAACTTTGAAGGTTTACTAGCTTTGAGGCTAGTAAAGACCATTGGAAGAATCTAAGAGGTTTTCTGCCTTATATTAATATGTCTTTATTATGGAAAGTGTAATAGATAACTAGGGAAAATTTTACTGATCTATTAAATTGTGTAAGAACCAGGGTGAGCCCTCTGTACCAAGACATCCAGTTTGTTAAGAAAATTGTAACCACAGTGATATCAATGTATACAATCTTAAGTAAATGTTAAAACTCAATGTTAGGTTACAATGACAGTTGTATCTTTGTTTGGACCTCCTTGTATCTATAGATTGCTTGAGTTGATTAGGTAACCGACCTTCTGTTGAAACTGCCTGAAGCAAGTAGGGACTTGAAGATACCACGACAATGGAAGAGGTAAAGGGGTGTACCAAGGGATGTTCAGTGAAGATAAAAGGAGTTGCTTAGCTTGTCAAGATATACAAGCCTTTGGCGGAAATGTGACCCCCCGGCCGCCCAGCTCTGTTTTTTCTTTCCTAAGTAAAATCATTTACAAATTTTACCCCAGACTCCATTGGTCTCAATTTGACTATAACAGAAATCAAGCTCTTATGGAAAGCAACCTCTCTTAGGCTATGGAACATGTTGAAATCATACAGTGTGATAAGAAATACAAGAAGAACAAATAATGAAATATTTAATATTCTCTCATGACACTGACACAAACTTTAAGCACAGGGTAGTGCATCAACGGCATTCACTGTGCCTCAAGTAGCTAGAACTCAACTATGGGAGACTAAATGTGGAGAATAGTTTTTGTATTCCTTCGGCAAAGAAAAAGTCTCAGCTGAAGCAAAGATTGGGTTCTATACTTGATGAAATACATGGGCTGATCGCTGAATTCAGAGGAGGGAGAGTGAGAGGCTGAGAAAAGACAACCCTTGAAAAATTATCAGAAGAATTGTGCCTACTTAGAATGCAGAATAAAAGAATGAGCAAAGATATGAGAACACTATTAGAATATGTTAATATTTTGGTCAGAAAACAGTTACAAAGAGGATTCAATGAAAATATGAGATGCTTTTTCATCACAGAATCATAGAATATTAGGGAAAGGACCTTAAAAGGTCATCTAGCCAATCACCCTGCCAGATCAGGATCACCTAGACCAGGTGATGCAGGAGAACTAGCTTGGAAAAGTTACATATCTCAGAGCAAAATAACTCTTGTCTTCTTGAGATGTCACTTTCCACTGCCTGTGGAGAAAGCACAGGCAACGTGCTTAAGCTTTGTGTGTGATGATAACATTTTACAGATGTGACAGTACTGTCCAATACTAAATACAGATGTTTCATGAATCAGTGCTATCACTATTCTTTGAGCATGTGCCACTTGCCGCTCTTTTAAAGGACAGTAGTCTGTGAATCTTGAATCCAACTCAACAGGGTAGTACGCATGGTCTTAGAGAAAAAGCCCTACCAGAATACCACTGAATTCAATTTGGACTGATGTACCCACCATGAACATGAAACTATATTTCATTTGAGATCCCTCACCCCACGGACAGTATATAAGCATGGAATTAATATCCAAGAATCAAAAATAAACACCCTGCAAATTATTGAGATTCTTGCATACTTTTACCAAAGTAATGAAAATTTGGCTTAATGGGTAAATCAACAGTGCCAAAATCTGGTTTGGATTTGGGGCGGGGGGGATTGTGATGTTGGTTTTTTTTTTTTGTTTGTGTTTGGTTTGGTGTTTTTTTTTCTCTCATGAAAATTCCAAAAATCTATCTCTCTTTCAGTGACATTTTTTTGGTTGCCTTTTTTTGATTTGTTTTGTTTTCTTTCTGTATGAGAAATAAATTTGAAAGTCACTAAAGTCAATTAAAGCTCAGGACCATGATATTATTGTAATCACTGAGACATGGTGGGACAGCTCTCATGACTGGAACACTGTCATGGATGGCTATGTCCTTTTTA
>WYEA01004108.1:7026-19118 GCA_033558465.1 Alcedo atthis | reverse complement strand
GTCTAAAGATGGTGCAGGTATGAGGAGTGGCTTACTGGTGCTCTGAATTAAACCAGAACCAAAGACTTTCTCTTTACCTTCCTCCATCTTTCTTTAATAGTGCAGCAAGGATTGGGGGCAGTCCACCTGCAGCTATCAGAAAGTGTGCTGATAACTCTGCTACTCCATTAATACGGAAGACTAGGGCTCTAGACATCTGTCTGGTATCTTTGCTATATGACCAAAACTTTATTCTATTTTTCCCAGCAAAAGTACCTTGCCAATGATCTGCACTTCAGATTAATTTGTTTTCATGTCTTCCAACAGAATGGCATTTAAGAAGGTATTTCTTAAAGAATACTATCTTCAGATTTGCTAGTAAACTGAAAATTTGTTTCACAAAATATATGGAATTATTGTAATGATTAAAAAAGAAAGAGAAGGAAAAGCTAATATATAGATGATTGACCAGAAAAAAAAAAAAAAAAAAAAAGGAAAATTGGATAGTTTCCTGAAAGTCTGATATTCCAGAGTGCTCTCTCACACCGTCACTAATTTTAAAAAGAAAGTCAAGCCTGAATCTAAGAGGTTTCCCTGATGATTTATTTCAGAAAAAAATATGGACTTTATTTTTTGCAAATATGATTTTTTTTCAGAAGAAAAATGTTGTCTAAATTACTTTGATCAGCCCTTACCAACATACTTCTAACACAGAGTTGCCAGCAGCTACATAATGTAAACTGGGTGTGGTCTCTATGGAGACCTGTAGGAAGTACCATCACTGGCAATTGCACATGTTCAAAATGCCAAAGGCACTTGATATCTGTCAAATCTAAATGTTTGTAGGGGCAGAAGAAATTCTGCAGAATTTTTGAGTTCTACAAAAGATCACACAGGCTGAATAGAATACATAGGAATATCTGAATGTGGACCAATACCCAGCCAAATACCCAAGACTAATTAAAAATTTTAACTGTTGGATGGATAAAGAACACTGGGTCACTTCTGTGTTTTCCTTCAGAAGTTTTTGGGATACTTTGAGACAGATAGATTTAGCTTTATTCTCCCCAGCTTCCACTGAAGGCATCTTTTCAAAGTTGCTCCTGAATGCCTTAAGCTCCCAGAACTCCTCTCAGCAGAAGGATGTTGTTATCTGGAGCACATTGTTGTCATACTATAGAGCTACTATTGACTACAACTGCCTGATAGGTTTGCCTTTGCAACATGATAGAGGTGATTCATGAGATTTGTTTGTTTAGATTTGATTATCTGAGGCAGTAGTGTAATGTTGGTAGAAGAAATAAACAGCTAAGATTGAAAGAGGAAAGAAGAGAAAAGGAAGTATTTTCAATAATAGTAGTAATATTCATAACCAATGTAAAAGGAAGAATTTTCTTCTGGATGTTATTGCGATGTACAAGACACACAGTGTTAGTGGATCTATTGACCTGATATTCCTGCTTACTGTGCAAGTGTTACTAAGGTTAGGATGACTGTATTTAAGATACAGAGCCCTTAAGAGTCATCTGCTGATAGAGCTGCAGACACCACCAAAGATTCATGCTACTAACTAGGGGAGGGACCCAGACAGTGGAAATAATTTGCTTAAAAGCATGTTGATTTGGACATCACTAATCTCAGCATTGATCTCTGCCAGCATTAACTTTGCTGTTAATGCAAATAACTGAACATAAGGATGCCATTAATTGCATTGATATAATGGAAGGCATTGCCCTTGACTTCAAGGCCTTCCTCCTTGATTTAGTGCTTGTCAACGACTAAACATTTTTTGTCTTTCTGCTTATCCAAAATGATGTTTCATTCCTTTTTATGTCCCTGTAATGCTTGGAACATCTTGTCTCCACGTTCTGCTACTTCAAATGCTCCTTTCTTCATGAAGGTCCCTCATTCACCTTCCCTCCCTTCCCCAAGTACAATCTCACAACTATTAACAGAAAGAAAGCAAGACTATATATGCAAAACACAACTGCAGCAACATGCCTGAAGAATTCACATCTTACTTCCAGTATTGCAAATTCATTCCATGGATTTCCTGGACCAAGAGGATTGTAAGTTGCAGGAATGAAGCCTTACAGAGAAAAGAGCAACAAATATGACTTATCTGTATGGCTTTACTGAGGGTGTGGCTTCAAAATAGTGCTTTTTCCTACTGTAAAGTTTCCAAACAGAATACTGATAAGTGATGGCTCTAGAAGAGTTAAAAAAAAATATCTGGGGATTTGAAACTCTTGTTCCAGGAATGGTTTTAGGAAGTCTACATATGTAGCTCTACAAAGGAAGAGTAGGTAAGGCCTGTTGCACTTTATTATTACCTATTAAAAGAAAAAATTAAATCTGATGGCAGAGGGCAAATTAGTTTAGGAGATAAAGACACCGTAAATAAAACCCACATGCACCACTAGACAAACTAAGCCCAAAATTACAGTAGAGTTTATTTTAACTGTAAGTCAACTTTCTAAGTCTCAAAATCTTTAAATCCACTTTAGCTTTCTACAAGTCATGTTCACGATATGAAGTAAAAAATAATTATGTATTAGGAGGAAAGCTCTTGTTTTCCCAACAGAAGCGTTAATTTAGACCAGAGATTTACCAAGTGTGTATGAGAATCACTTTCTCTGACCTAAAGTGTTTTCAGTGACAGAAGACATTGGAAAAGAAATACTACTGCAGATCTATCATAGGCAACTACATTTTTGATTGAATAATGAAACAAGCATCAATTAACTTTTCATTTCTCTCAGTCATTATTAATAGTTTGATTTTCCAAGAGCACTTCATGGTAGAAGCTAGTATTGAGTGAATCTGAAGAAGTGAGGGTATGGGGAAGATGTCATATATGTAAGTGGCTTCCTGAATCAGGAGGCCTTCAGGCTGTCTTTTTCAACCAATCACCACAGCTTAGTTTAAAACAGTGTTGCTGACTGAAATGCTGTCAACTTTGAGATAATCAGAGGCATAGCCTCTGGAAACTAGCACATTGTGGGACTGTAAAAGGAAGCCCCTGCAGGGGAGAGTAAGAATAGTTTACATAGCAGCATTAAATTGGCATCTATTTGTCAGAAACATCCTTTGCCACCTCTTTTTTCCCAGCAAAAATTTCCACTGAAAAAAACCCCCACACTCATTCTCCAGTTCCTCAATTAACATCTGAATTGTAATCAACTTTGCAGTCTAGGAATCTTTGAAGAGATAGGAACATGAATGTTATCAAACTGCACATGAAAATACAGTGATGATAGTGGGATTAGATTGGAAATACATAGCCAATGGAAACATTGGAAGGGCTTGATCCATTTGAAATCCAAATCCCTTTTGGTCCTTTAATCCACAAAGCTTGCTAAAGAAGTATGCTATTGCTGAACAGTTGTGTTTCAGATTTGCAGCTGGATTTTCATATACAGTTGTTTGTCATACATCTGTAAATACATCTTCAGTAATTGCTTTCTGCTTGCAAAAGGCTTTTCTCTTTGTAAAGTAGTGATACAAATGGTAATTTTGAACAGCAGTTTTGTAAGTGAGAGGTATTTATTAGTTCTATCTTATAGACTGGAAAACTAATGGATGGAAGGTTAATTAAGCCTAGTTAAAAAAAAATGAATTATATCAAAAGAACACAGATCTCTAGATGTGAACAATATCCTGTTTATAATCAGAACTGTAAAGAAAACAACGAAAAGATAATTCCTGGCTTCAGTAGCTTTCACCCTAATCACAAGAAAATAGCTGTGGACAGGTAGATTATTACAAAAAAATAACAAGAGTTAAACCTACTTTGTTCTCTACCCTGCTTTTAGACTGTGTGATATCCATATGGGTCTTAATCTTTCCTGATTTAGTATACAGGACAGTAATTTCCTGGTAATCTGAGGAAACAGGTGTATGTTGATGGTTTAGCCATGATTTACTTCACTGTGGCTGATACCACAGGTACTACTCACCCCAAATTGTTTTTCTTTAGAGTAGGCTAGGAGGAATATAGTCTGGGATGCTCTTGCCCAGCAAATCAGCAGATCTTGGTTAGCATCTGCCTTTTCATAAACACATAGAATATAACATAATCAGTCCTTTAAACTCAGAAGCAAGCCAAGTCATTCAGAAGGACCAAATATCATGATGCTTTAGCTCCACAGACTAAAAAATCAAATGGAAGACCCCAAATATGCTACAGATCACTCAATTTCAGTGGTTCTGCAGTTCTTGAGGAGGAGTAACATATGGACAGGAACACAAAGACGCTGAGTGGATAAATCCTGTTTTTGAAGAAACTAGACAAAAATTAAGTGTTTTAAAATCCAGATAGAGGGTTAATTTTGTTTGGAAGTAGGTACCTGAATACTACAACATATGACTAGGACAGTAGGTTTTTTTGTTGTCAAAATCAGGTTCTGTTATATCAAATACAGTTCTGGTATATCATTACAGACTCTTATGCCATAAAATGAGCCCTTGAGCCATGTTATCTAGGTAGGTAGGTAAGTAAGCTTTTTGGTCATTTCCAAATGACCAAATCAACTCAGCCATGCAACCTCCTAGCAATGACTTCTGGTTTCAGTCAATTACTTTATAATTGTGTTTTAAAATGTCATGTCCGATTTGAGCCATAAACTTGGCTTTTAGACTTGCCAAGAGAAAGAAAGACTGTGGCATGAAATTGCAGTATTAAAAGCAAAGCCTAAGCCATCTATAGATGGCTCACAATTCAGAGCTATATTTCTACACAGAAGTTGGGGCATGAGTCCACAACAGATATCCTTCCATTACAGAGCCCTCAGAAAAGGTTTCAACTTTACTGTTTGTGAAATGATCCATTGTCAAAACAGTTAAGTATTAAAAAAAACCCCAACAACATACTTTCAGAACACTCGATCCTAAATAGGAATGTCACTAGCAATGGATATGAATAACAGTTAATCCAAATTAACAATTTTGTTGGTACAGATGAGAAGGGCAGTAACCTCTAGTACAACAGTGTGGTAAGGACAGGAGACTAACACAAAAGATTGGTAATGCAAGATAATGTATATAACCTCTTTCTGAGAGTCTAGCAAATGATAGTCTATTAAGACACACAATCTATCTCTCAAAATGCCAGAGATATTATTTTATTATTTCCTTTTCTCATCTACCCAGAGGAAAGGTTTTGACTTGTGATGAATTTACACAGAATTATGGAGAAGGTGAGAATATCCAGTGCTATCCTGGAATATACATGCCATGCAACAGGGTCAAAACCTGCTTCAAATCCTGATGCAAATACAACCTTCCAGGTCTTCCACAAATCTTCCCATCATTTTCTCCAACATTCCCCATAACATGCCCTGATATGAATTACCCTTCACAGTAGGAAAGGGAGATGCTGAAATTATCTGGCAATACCTAAAAATACTGGTTTAAGGACTGGAGATACAGTTCTGAAACTACCTTTCCTTTACACAAGGCCTAAGCACTCCATGCTGAGTAATCTATTAGGACTGCCACTAACTATGTATTCATAGCACTCAAATGTATCTCAAACCTCCACTATTGCTTTGGAAAATCTACCTTCAGTGTTATTCTAATGAAGCTGTTTGTCTGCTTGTGAACTTATAATGATAATAATGATAGTAATAATGACTGACATTTATATAGTACCTTTCATCCAGAAGGATCCCAAAATGTTTTGCAAACGACCGCATACCCATAGCAAACACTCTGTCTCTATGTTAATGTGATGTTAATGTTGCAAATGTGAAGCAGCAAAAAGACAAGACATGCAAAGGTTGCAGCTTCAGGAGCAACATGCCATGAATCTTGCCTATGTAGATCTACCATTCATAACATCACCTGGTAAATCATGTGCAGCAAATAATACTTTCTGAACTGAAGGAAAGGTTCTCAAAGCCTTGTGCATCTGGGCATGAAGGTAATCAGGTGAGTGAGGTAGAAATTCTACACAGTCCCCTTCCTCATTGCTGGTGTGGAAAGCTGAGTTCTCTAATTTTTTATTTTTATTTGCTGCAATTGAGAGGACAATACTAGAAGTAGATGCCCAATAGTTAGAAGTAATGCGGCTAATGATGCTGCAATTGGACAAGGGAGGGAATGGAAAGAATCCTGCTCACTTCAGTGAATGCTGGATCCAACATTTGTTGAATTATCTGAACAGCAGCAAAAATTACACTCTTTCTCTTTCTTCTACTTACTATTTGTAATGTGAGTTGCTCTGTTTTCACAAGAGGGGAACCATTCTTTTCTTTTTTACCCCTTTATTCTTCAAACTATAGGGAAAATAATCTATTTTGGAACCAGATATCACATGGCAAGTTTCAGCTAAAAAGGCATTTTGCATCCATTTGAGCTATGTTCCTCTGTTGATAGAACAGATGAGACCAATGTTAATGGTGCAAATGGTGATGTTTTCAATGCACAGTTAATCAGGTCAACACCATAATGAATAAAAAATAAAGTTAGCATTGGGGAGGACTCTATGGAAGTTTAAATCAGCTCTTTAGGTGTCTATGACAGCCCCAAAATCTTTATCTTTCAACAGACACATTTTTTTCCATCTAAGATCAAATCACCTGCATAAAAAAAACCCACAAAAAACCAAAACCAAAACCAAAAAAAGAAAAAAAAAACACACAACAAAACAACAAACACAGCAAAACAAATATGAAGCAAAAGAGTTTGAAAGAGAGGAATCTATGAATTCAAGTGAATGGTTTAACAAAAAACCAACATCCCCAACACCTTTGATTCCAAACATCTGTGAGTTACTTTTTAGAGCATCCGGACAGAGAGATATTTTTTAATTTTCTTTTTTCTCTACTATAAGATGGCTTGATGAACAGGGCAAATGTGGATACACAAACACAATAGAAACAGATTGTATGCATGGGGCAAACACCCACCATCTCATTGTTATAGCTACTTAAAAGCAAATATTGAAGATGTAATCTATTAGGGCAGTTATATGAGAAGTACATTGTAACTATGCAGATCACCTAGTTGTTCAGGCAGGAGTTTGACATTACTCTGGGGTTGCCTGACTGAACTCCTGCCATATCTTTTATTTCAGGGTAAGCCTATCAACAGAGTAAAAGGTAAAAACAAGTACAACTTTAATCTATCATGTTATCAGGTTACTCAAGGCTTTTCTTGCTCTGTTTTGAGAGTTTAATTTCTGCCAGCACAGTGTATCTTCATGCAGTAATGGCACCCAGAGGAAAAAAAAAAGAAAAAATGGCAATAGCACTGTATAGAATATAAACATTTTACCATGAGGACAACATGTGTTTGTCTCAACAATTGTATCAGCTCACAAGGGTTAAAATTCACTCCTCTGTAATTGCTGCTGTCAAGGTAGATGGTCGAGTGACTTCCCAAATCTCTTGAAGTTATCTTGTGGATAATTTTGATTTATTTTTGCACGAGGAAGGTTTTAATCCCACCTTGTAAGACTGTAATGTCTGGCTTTGCTTAGGTCTAGGGAAAGAGTGGTTAATAATGACATTCTGGAATTTCTTATTAAAGAGCCAGCAAAACTGCAAGGTTGACAGCACTATTAAATATGACAAAGTCTTATTTAAAACACTGACTGTTTGACTGATGGGAGGAAAAAAAAAAAAATTGAATGATTTATACCTGGATGTACGAGTCACGGACTATCCTCTTATCTTGTGTCCGAGGAAGGATCACTCATGTACAGTATGCAGTGTCCTCAAACAACTCATCACAAAAGGCTCATCTTGAGTCTATATAATTGAAACATGCTTCTATGTTGCCCCACACCTTTCCTGGACAAACAGCCCCCTTTTGACTGCCAACATATAGAATGGTTCTCTCTCAGATTGAAGTGTTTGTAACTGTTCCTCACGTTAGACATAGGCTATTCTGAATGGCAATGTCATGTCTGCAATGGATAACATCACTGTTTGGGATGAAGATTTCATAGCTGGATTGATTAGGTAGGAAAGTGTCTCAAAGCAGAAGGGCACTTTCAAATGAAATTGAGGAATTTATTTTAAAAGAATTTATAAACATACCTGGAAGGTTTTGAGACACACAAGAAAAATGCATTACGATTAGATTAGATTAGATTAGATTAGATTAGATTAGATTAGATTAGATTAAAATAATAAAGCACATAGTGGGCCAGATCAACACAGTCTCAGTTCAATATCCTGTCTCAGACAGTGGTCAATATCATCTGATCTTCTGTAACAGGCAAGGCACCCTTCAATGAGCAGCTATGGGAATAAAATGCTCATAAGGGCAATGTCTTCCAAAACCCCATTTATTAGAAGTTGGTTTAGGCACTGAATCAAGAAAGCTTCTATTCACTCTGAAAATATGGAATATTTTTCTAAGTTATTTGTGGTTGTTTGTTGTTGGTTTTTTTTAATCCTCACAGTGGTAAATCTGGATTTTATTACTGCCTAACAGAAGTCTAATCCTATTCTCCCTCTTCCTTTCCTCCTCCTCAACTGTCAAAATTTTAGATTCATAGGTTAAGAACAGTTATCATTATTAATATTATTATTAATTATTATCATTATTTTAAATTAATCCCATCTTTTCATAGATTCATAGATTCATAGATATTAGGGGTTGGAAGGAACCTAGAAGATCATCTAGTCCAATCCCCTTGCCTGAGCAGGACCAACTTTTGCTTGGACAGGACTAAGAAACCTATATTACAGATGACAGCAGCTTTGAAGAAACAAGAGAGAAGAATGGCTTCAGTCACTGAAATCAGAGATGACAAGTTCTGTGTTATTTGTCTGTGATCACTAAAGCAGCCTGAAGAATGCTCTTCTATGTATTTTCACTTTTCACATTTAGCACCTCTTGCCTTTATGAAACAAATCTAGTAACTAACCGGCTTGGAAGGGATCCAGGGGACATGGTTAGAATCCTGTATTTTAGATATCTTAAGTGTATGTTTCTTGGCTGTGTTTACATCCCATTTGAATAATACATGTTTTAACTGAGACAAAGTGGAAAAAGCATTATCCAAGAGAATAAGGAGAGATATCAGCTCTGCCTCATTTCAAATGCCAGGCCAGTGTTACATTTTACTGGATGAGTTGTGTAAGGTCAAGACTACAACCACAGGGCTCAGGGAGATAGGATATAGGTAGAATTTTTCATCATGAAGCTTTAAAAAGGTTGAAGACTCAACAAAAAAAACTTTTTAGGTAATACCTTATGACTGCCAGGCAGTGGAGGTTTTGTTAGTTTGGCTAATTTTGCCTGTTTGTCATTTCCCAATATCTTTGAAGTATATGTGCAGATTTGATTTATTGAGTCAGGGATGTCTGAAGAAATTGTATGAGATGCTATTCCTTGAGGTACCACACTTTAGGTTGGTTCACTCTATCCTTTAACTTTTTCAGCCATTAATTTGACTGTCTATAAAACCTTATAAACAACAATTTAGCTTTTAAGGAAAGCATTAGTTTGTTTTTGCACCACAGAGTTTTTACAGATCTCAAATATTATAACATTCATAACGTTATGATAGCCCATGCGGCCCTATGAACTAGTGGGCCATTACCAGAAGTCTCCTTTGTCCTCTGTACCCCAGCCAGATACCATGTCTGGTGATGAACTGCTCTTTTTAAAACAGCGGGGACAAAGGATGAAACCTAAAGATGAGGTTGAGCCTACAGAGGTAGATGAGAGTATGAGTCATTACAACTCCCACTGGGTGCTGCTCCAACATTCTTTAATAAAAAATTGCAACTTTCAGATGAAAAACCTTATGTACTCACACATGAATTGTATAAAGGGGGTCGGAATAGATGATCTTGCAAGGTCCCTTCCAACCCTGAACATTCTGTGATTCTGTGAAATGTTATATTTTTCTAGGTGAAAGAGGACTGTATTTTGGGCAGATGCAGTTTTAGTATTTGTCTGCTGAGTCCCAGTCTTGAAAAGCAGGACTTCCCATCCTGCCATCCAATCATGGTGATGTGGACAGGAATTAACAGTTCAAATCCAAAGTAGTATAGAGGTCCTAGGAGATAGCTGAAAAATCTCTACCCAGAAAGTGTTTGAAGAATATGTCTCTATTTATGCTTGCATGTATATGTGGATTTTAGTTTTATTTTGTAACAAGATGTATTGACTAACTGGGAGCATTTTATTAAAGAGAAAAGTCTGGGTAAAGCCAGCAAACTATTAACTGCCAAAATTTACCCAGAAGTACCTGTGTAATTGAATCTGGCCGGGTCTAGCAAGATATTTGATTTTCTATAATTGGATTGGCTAATGGAGGGAAGAGGGTGGGGAGAAGGAGGAACTAGAAAGTTATCTGTCTCCCTTTACAAAATGATCCAGTGACTTGGGAAGTTTCTTTGCCCTTAGGAAAAGAAGGGCCAGATGTAAACATGAAAACAAAGCAAGTGATGGACTGATGCAAGAGGTAGGGCTAGAAAACAGGGGTTAGTCCCTGGCTTTTCTACAGACTCCTGGGAAGCTTGTGGGCAAGTGACTTAATCTTTCTGTGCTTAAATTCTCCACTCTGTTCCTGTTCTATTTCATATTCTAAGTGCTTTGGGGTGAAAGTGTTGTGGGTTTTTTTTGTGCAATAGTGCAATTGGGTAAGAGCTGGACCTTGCAGTAACACATAGCAAAAATGCACTCTGAATAAGCAAGAGCCAGTAAGAGAGGACATAGATGAGGGTTTTTGAAGGGCTACCACATTTCAGCATGGTCTAGTTGAGGATATCACTGCTCACTGCAAGGGGGCTGAACCTTTGGAGGTCCTTTCCAACCCTAGCCATTCTATGATTCTATGATACTGATTCTATGATCTCCTGCACACATCAGTTTCTACTGCATTGTTGTAGAGATTTTAGATTAGAGGACTTTGACCATTTATTTTGGGGCATTCAGCAATCCTGGACATACCCACTGCATGCAACTCTAGTTTGCGTGTATGTTAGGCATGAAGCATCCTGGTTTCCCTTTAGCTCATTTCCTATGGTGATAGGTGCCATTCTCCTATAACTGGAGACTCATGATACTAAATGTTATTAGATATTTTTAAGAAATAATATAATCTCTAACAGACAAAGTTCCCTCTATCAGCCCTCTCCAATAGTTGGTGCTTAGGGCAAATATAAGTTACAAATATTTTCAAAGTATTACAGTATCGCAGAGTATTAGGGGTTGAAAGGGACCTTGGAGATCATTGAGTTCAATCAGGCAGGATCATAATCTAAGTATAATCTAACACAGGTCACAGAGGAATGCATCTGGGCGAGTCTTGAAAATCTTGAGAGAAGGAGACTCCACAACCCCCCTGGGAAGCCCATTCCAGTGCTCTGTGACCGTTATTGTAAAGCAATCATCCTTGTAGCCCTCCGTTGGACTCTCTTGAGAAAATCCCTGTCTCTCTTGAACTAAGGAGCTGAGAACTGGACACAATACTCCAGGTGAGGTCTCACCAGTGCAGAGTAGAGGGGGAGGAGAACCTCACTTGATCTGCTGGACACACTCCTCTTGATGCACCACAGGATACCATTGGCCTTCCTGGCTACAAGGGCACATTGCTGCTCCATTAAGAACTTGTTCACCAGGACTCCCAAGTCCTTTTACACAAGGCTGCTTTCCAGCAGATCACCTCCCAGTCTGTACTGGTGTAATTTGTTATTATTACCCAGATTCAGGACTCTACACTTATCCTTGTTGAACCTCATTTGGTTCTGCCCTGCCCAGATCTCCAACCTGTCCAAGTCTCACTGGATGGCTGCACAGCTTTCAGGTGTATCTGCCAATCCTCCTAGTTTTGTATCATCAGCAAACTTGCTGAGCAGACACTCTGTCCTGTCATCAATATAATTGATGAAGATGTTGAACAGAACCGGACCCAGCACTGATCCCTGGGGGACTCCACTGGTTACAGCTCTCCAGCTGGACTTAGCACCACTGAGCACCACTCTCTGGACTCTATTGTCCAACCAGTTACTAATCCATCTTACTATTTTCTCTTCCATCCTGTACTTCCTGAGTTTCTCCACAGGGCTATTATGGGAGACTGTGTCAAAAGCCTTGCTCAGGTCAAGATAGACTACATCCACTGGTCTTCCTGTATCTATCCATCC
>WYEA01004107.1:58179-70443 GCA_033558465.1 Alcedo atthis | reverse complement strand
GGCCACACTTCTCCTAATGCATCCCAGGATGCCATTGGCCTTCTTGGCCATGAGGGCGCATTGTTGGCTCATGGTCACCCCCTGTCCACCAAGACCCCCAGGGCTCTTTCCTCAGAGCTGCTGTTGAGTCAAATGGTGGCTCAGAAAGCAGATATTTCAAGTTGCTGTGCCTCTGGTCCTGCTGTGCCTGCTTTGTGTCTGTGATATGTTCGTGGGGAAAAGGACTGTGTTTTTCTCTAGATTGACAGGAGATTTTTGTTTCTTACAATGTACCAGTCTTGATCTGATTTAGGAATTCCTCTCCTGGCATGTGGCAGTGGGGCAGTGTGTTAACAGTCTCACAGCAGCCTTCAGTGGGCTCAATAAAATTAATGTATTAGTAAAATACTGTCTGTTTTCTTAGGTTGGCCTCTAACAAGTGTTGTGGTTGGGAAATGATGATTTCCTTTTGTTACTTCATTTCACTTAATATTGATGTGTAGGGCAATACATATGGTAGTTATTTTTAAAAATAGGCTCCTTATCCTGACTCAGCCAGGGTCTGGAGTCTGGTATTTGTATTAAATATTGTATCAAGTGATTTTCAGTAGCTGTGGGGTTTAGTGGGATGAGAGCTATTTGTTTTTACACAGAAGCCTGTAGTTCCTTTTGTTAAGGCTTTGGATTGCCTTTATACTCCATTCTCACAGGAGAAATGCAAATGTTACTGAAAAATAATATTTTGATTGCAGACACGGCTAGCAAAGAAGCACCACAGAAGTTAGGTTTGCTTTTTCCCTGGTTTTTGTTTTGCTTAATTATTATTATATTGTTTAAGTATGGAAATGATATTCCACTCCCCTCCTGCTGAGCAAACAGCACACAGAAGCTTGGAAGAGATGCAACATTGCAGCTGCTGTTGGCCTGGGCTTGAGTGGTCCAGCACTGCTGCAGTTACATGGGAAGGTACCCAGGGACAGCAGGCCCTTGGGGGATGGATTTCAGGGGGCAGGTGGGAAAACCTGCCCACCAATGGGCTCAATGTAGAGAAGCCAACATGTAAAATTGGAACCCACCCAGGCAGAGATGCTGTGACAGCTCTGTCCAGAGGCTGTCTGAGCAGGACGAGGAGGGAAGCAACTGAGGGCCTGCTTTGCCCAAAGGAAAAGCCAGCAGGTGCTTCTTGTGCCAGCAGCTTCCCAGGTGGAGCTCCCTGCAGCTTTCCTTGGGTCTTGGTGATGCCTCTCACTCCCTGCCCAGCCCCATGCTAGTGCTGGGCAGGACTCCCTGAGGCCTCATGGTGCTCTGTACACGTGCTCTTCTCTTCCTCCTTGGTTTAACCAGCCTCACTGAAGGATATGCCTGTATTTACTGGTACTTACTGCTTTTTTTTCTCAAGGGAGGGGATGACCTTGGGTAAGGCTGTGCTCTGGCAGCATGTGATGCTGGTTACTGCACCAGCTTGCTTTGGTTTTCTTCATCCATGGAAGCTTCTGAAAGATGCACATGCAGAACAGCTATTTTATTCTGTCCTCCTGCAGGAGTAATCTGAGTGTTTGGTGGAGGAAAATGGGTCTTTCTAACCGTTTGAAAGACAAAATCCATTTCCTCTTGGCTTATAAATCAGCACTAGAAAAGTGCTATAGTTCAGTTTGGGGGTTTTGTTGTTGTCTAGTGCATTAGGAACAGAAAGTAGTGCATTTTGTGTTATATACCTAAATGTGTTGGCATTTATCTGTTCAGCCATATTTACTGGAGTAATTACAAGTCAGATGGGGTGTGATGTTTACTGACCTTTAAGCAAGGGACCAAAAAAAAAGTCAAAATGAGTTCTATAAATGTAGGTAGAACAAAACTCTCAAGTACTTGCTGCAATCTCAGTATATATTCCTGTAAGGAAAGTACAAGACTTAATGCAGACAAAAGATCTTCTGATAGGTCCTGCTAAAATGTCAGGTGAAGAGACTTGGAAAAAAAAGGTGGTGGGGGCAGCAGTTTTCTCCTGTGGTAGCTGAGGAGGGGACAAGGTTGCAATTCTCCAGTTACAGTTTTTGAATATATAATGCTAGCAACAAAACCAGGATTTTTTGTTACTTTTCGGTTGTTTCAACTGTTAAACCCTGATTAGTTTAAATGTTAGTTTGTTATTTAAATGTGAATAATTTACAGTACCATAAGATAGAGAACAGAACTCAAAACAGTAGAATTGGCTATTTGTCTGCCAGTTGCTTGCTGTGCAAGCTATTAATTTCAGCACTTGGGTATTGCCATGCATTCTGTGGGATGCTTTTATGCCATTTACATAGAAAAACTGCTTATTTCCAAATTATCTCCCATGCTGAAGGCACATTCCCCAAGTGTCAGTGCTGGTGTTGCCTGTTAAAGATGCCCATGGGGAGCCTGTGTCCCTGACTTGCCTGGTGGCTGCCCTGGCCCCTTCCTGGCATAAGCAAAAATCCTCTTCCCATCACATGGTTTTGCAGTGTAGGAGAAAAGTGTGTGGGAGCTCCTTGGGCCCCAGACTGGGGCAGCTTGTGCTCCAGGGGTTTGCCCATGGCAGTGTGGAGCCTGAGCCACTGAGGCAGCTGGAGCAACTGCTGCTGCTTTTCAGCAGGGCTGAGGCCAGGTGCTGCTGCAGTGGGGTGGCAGTGCCCCTCAGAGGATGGGTATTTCCAAAATGCGGTGGCTTTGGGATCACTCTTGGAATAGAAAAGTTTTTCCCAACTGCCAGCATTGCCATCACGGATCCCCTGAGGGTTTTTTTTGTCAGCTGATTTGGTTATGGAGATTTGCTTG
Source organism: Alcedo atthis (assembly GCA_033558465.1). Lineage (NCBI taxonomy): Eukaryota > Metazoa > Chordata > Aves > Coraciiformes > Alcedinidae > Alcedo > Alcedo atthis. The sequence goes on along the minus strand of WYEA01004107.1, from coordinate 67,668 downwards.
GTTTTGTCTCCCCTGAACATCCATATGAATGAGAGATTTTATTAATTTCCTTCCATCTAATGTGGAAACTTCTGATCACGGTTCCTGTGCTTGCGTCCCTATTTGAATTGCTTTAATAACAACAAAAGTAAAAATTATGATATAGATTTTCACCTTACTTGTAGGCTATTTCCCCCACCACGTGTGGGGGGCTATAATTGCTTCCTTCCTTTTACCAGGAGTTCTGTCACTGATTTCACTGGTGTCATTTTTCCCCCAAATGAAAACCAAATGTGTTTGTCTGACCCTCAGGTGAGAGTCAGCTGCTGTCACATGCCTGGCTATGCGGAGCTATAGAGCTCACTGGGATTTTGCAGACTCTCCTCTGGGACCAGTTGCATTTCCATGGCACTGTGGTTCTCTTCCCTGATGCTTCCTGAAAGCTGAATGGAGGAAGGACAGTGTGCTGACCACATGGCCTGATGCCCATGGTATGGGTCTTAAGGTCTCTTCCTTTTTGTCTAACCATTTCCTCTAGTTTCTCAAAAGTACTTAATTATAAAACATTTTCTTTGGATTGCTTGAGAATCACACTTGCTGAATTAACCATTTGACAAAAAAACAAGTGGTTTCAGTGATGCCCACTGTTGGTTTACAAAACATTTTGAAAGCTGGCTCTGTGACATGCCTCTTGCCTGGTATTTTTATTTTCTTGCTTATTCTGGGTATGCTGGTTTGTCCGAGCAAACAGAGTTGAAGATTATGGGCATTGAAGTAGCAAAGCCTAGCAATTATATCCACTCTTCTGTGCCAGCATGGAGGCTAATCCCTGTGTCCCTTTGTTTTTCTTCCTTTCTTCCCTGGTGGAAAGGAAAATGCCCCTGGCCTGTCACCGTGGCTTTATGTTTGAAAAGTTTTTGCTTGTTTTTCTAAAGTTGGGCAGAATATTCCATAGGGGGCAGGCACTACATCATATTTGCAGGACCTCTGTCCTGAGGCAGATGCTGAATTAATGCATTTCACATGAATGAGAGGTATATGCAGAGAGGGAGAGCAGATCAATGTTTAATTATGCAAATAGTCTTCTAGGCTTTAATATTAAACTGGTGTAAACCTGTCATTACAGCAGTGCTTGGGGACAGGCAGTGAACGAGCTCTGAGCCTGGGGGCTGCATTAGTGGGGGGGATGTGGTTGGTATGGGTGCAGGGTGCCAGGATCTGCCTGGTGGTTCCTGGCATCACTGGAGAGCTGCACCCAGGGCTGAGCTGCACCTGGCTCCTGCCCACCAAGGGAGAGGTGAATTTCTGGGTGAAGGCTGAGTGTAGCTGAGTCTGGCTGTACTAGAGCTTTGCCCATGGTTGTTATTTCAAGCTCCCCCAGTAGTGATGAGCTTGGCTCACCTGATGGGGATGAATGAAGACACTTGGCTCTAGTGCTCTCCTGCTGTGGTGACTTGCATGGTGAGGACTGTGGAGTGAGAGATGCTGCACTCTGAGCAGCCTGTGGTAGGGCTTCTGTAATGAGGAGGACATTTAATTGTGCTGAACTTGGTGAGCTTGTGTGGGAATACAAGTCCAAAATTTTCTCTTGGCAAGTGCTTCTCCAGGAGGGTGGGAGTTGGTTCCTCTCCTGGTAGGGCTTCCCTGCTGTCTGAGAGCAGTGGAGACACAAAGCCTTCTAGAGGATTCTGATGTGGGTGCTCAAGTGTATGACGATGGAAGAAAACCCCACCCATTTGCAAAACTTGATTTGTGCCAATTTGGAGGGGATCTTTTCTGCTTTTGTCATTTTTCCCCGTTTCTTTTTTATACCTTGCTAGATCCTCCTGTGAATGAGCAGAAGTGCTTATCAGTGAGATGCTCCAGGGGAGGGCATGCTTTTTCTGGTACCCTGCTCACCTGGTGGTTGTGTTCAGCAGGACTCTTATCTTGCAGTTAAGATAATGGAGGAAGAAGAGGAATGTTGCCTGCTGGTGTGTTAGAGTAGGTAATGATTTTCTAGCTCTCACAGCCTAAACCAGGTGTGTTTCAGTGCCCACACAATGCTGTGATTCACTATCAAAAGCAAGTTCTGAATTATGTAAAGAGTAAGGTAGAATCAGCAGAGCTACTGCTGAGCATGGTTTAACATTGCTTCTGTTGAATATTCATGATAATTAAAGATCACACCACTTTGTTTTCTAGAGTTAAAATACTTCTTATAGGCTGGCTAATTCCAATGTGCAGAATAGTTATTGATACAAATACTCTGTCACCTTCTCTAAAGCAGTGCTTTTAGGCAGTGGACAGAAGGACTGAAAACATGAGTCACAGTAATATTTTTGGATATATCTGACAAAAACAAGCACATCAAAATGTTAATTTCGATTCTTTGCCAAATCTTAATTCAAAAGTTCAAACACAGTTCAAAGCCAGGAGATGAGCAAAGCAAAGCCATTCCCATCCACAACCAGAGATAAGAGTTTAATTGTCATCTGCCATGTTTCCAAGCTATTGATTACAGGTGTCATGAGGTGCATGGTGTGGTGGGGATGCAGAAAGTGAGATAACTTGTCACTGCAGGTTTGTGGAACTCCTACATTAACACTTGGGGAGGTGGAGGCTCATTGTGTGATGAACACACAGAACATGTCTGGTTGTGACACAGGAGGGATAGAAGTGCAGTAGGACCAGTGTTTGCCTTTATGACATGCTGAGGGCCCTGCTTTTCTAGGTGAGGTCTGCATGTTCCACTAGCTGGGTTTTGCAGCAGGGAGAGAAGGTGATGAGGCATTTTGTGCTGAGACAACATGTCCTGCCCTCTAACAGAACCAAGTTTTGTAGTTTTGGCTCTCAGCTTGCTGAGAAGATGAGGAAAGGTCCAGTGGTGTGTGTGCCTTGTGAAATCATCGCTTGACTTCCAGACGTGGGGAGGTAACTGGTAAAATTGCTCTGCTCGAGGAGGTCAATGAGAGGCCAGAGCTCTGCAGCTTGAACAAGATGATCCAGGGAGGTGGGTTGAGCTTTTCATCAGGGAGTGCTCTTGGGGGTAGGTGGGATGCAAGAGCTGGATTTCTGGGCACCTCCTCCTGTTTGGCTTCACATGTGGGACAGTCTCAAAGGCTTTTGAGGCTGCCAGTGAAATGCCCCTTGAAATCACTGCTCCTGACACTAATGGTGGGTGGGAGCTGAGGAAGGATGAGGGGCTGCATGTCTTTGATGCTCGGTGGTAGCTGGAAGCATTGACTGACTCTATTGCATCAGCAGAGAGATGTATGTGGAAGTGACAAGAATATAGATGTTTGTGGTGCAAGCACATGGAGAAAATAGGCCAGGAAGGTGAAAGGGATGAACATGTGGGAGGAAGAAAAATAGCAAGCAAGGTGAAAGGGAAAGCAAAGCAAAGCCTTTCTGCCAGGTGCATCCACGTTTCAGTGCCCAGGAGAGGCTGTTCCCCAGCGAGGAGTTTGGGCACCTGCAGATGGCAGCTGTGACACAGGAGATGGGGTTTGCCAGGTCTCTGGCAGCAAAATAAAAACCAGTATGAATCAAAGGGGAGCAAGCAGCCACATTTCTCAGCCTGCAGTCTCTGTGCCTGTTCTGCGAGCTCCCTATTTCAACAGGGCTTCCAGACAGGAGATCTGATGGGCAGACTGGGAGTTGTGCGGCTGTGGGTACTTGGTGATGTTTCTCTGTCGGGGTTTAATAGGGGCCAGGAAGGAGCAACCACCGCATCCTTATAATCGACGTAGTGAACGCAGCCGAGAGCGCCGCGGGGAGGTTTCGGGCACCGCCACTGGGAGCAGCACCGCCCGGTCGGTCAGGGCTCGGCACTGGCGCACAGGCAATGAAACACCCACAGTTGCTCGAAAAAGCTGAAAGGAAGCAAAACACAACTTGAATAGGACAGTGGCAAGAACCTTTAACCGCAAATCAGCAAATGCTACTACAAATGACCTGCAAACCCTCTTTTATCCCACCAGCATCTCTCTCTGATCCTCTTTAGTGCTCTGTTTTTATGTTCCCTTTGGGACCATGCAGACAACAGGCAATCAGGCAAGGATTTGCAGGGAAGATTAGGAGTAAGCGTTGTACTTTTGTTGATTTCATTTATTTATTTCTTATAGCTTAATCGAACAATACCCATATGGTATTTTTTTTTCAACAGCACTTTAATTCTTGTTGCTCTTTTTGTGGATCTCTGAGGTTAAAAGTGGCCTGATTGCTGCGCTTCATATATGTTGAATTTAAAGATATTCAAACACATTGTTGTTTAAAGATTATGATAAAAGAAGACTAGAATTTCCTAGCTGTTTTGTTTTTTTTTTTTAAGACTATCTGGGGAAACATTCTGGATTTTGCAGGCTATTTGTAGGTAGAGCAACATTTCTGTTAGCCATCTCAAATCGTCAGTGGATTGGTGTCAGGTTTGCTGACGCTATGCACTAATGTAGGCTTGATGGTGTGGAGGTGGGATCAGCTACTTTGCTCTCGTCACAATAGTGCCTGTGTTGGACTCTGTGCTCTGGCTCGTGGGGAAGTGGCAGTTCTGTTTTCTTGGTTTCTGTGATGATCTGCCCTTCATGTTTAGGGGTAAGCAGCCCACACTTTGGATGCTCTCCCATGTTGTGTGTGATGTGGATGCTCAGGAGAGTTTTGAGCAACACAGGGTATCTACACCAACCACTAATTCTTCTGTCCATCCAGATTAAGTTTGAATTCAAGTGCATAATTTTAGGCCATTTTAAGGCCACTTCATGACCTAGACTGGTGATCAGTGCATTGACCCTATGACAGATAAACAGATCCTTTGTGCTATTTCTTCATCCCAGAGCTGAGTGCTCATAAAACCTACTGCTCTGTTTGGTTGCTTGTGTAACAACTTTGTCTGAAGCATAGATAAGGGCAAACACTGCTCTCCACCCATCTCTTTCCTTTCCAAGAGCAGTTAAGTCAGACAGCTGTTGCCTTTGCAACTTGTAATAGTAGTGAAATAGTTAAAGTTAACAGTGAAAGCTGCTCTATTGGTAAATGGCTTTGTTATGGTAGCTGAGTCAAGCAGGTTTGGGCAGACTTGCAGCAAGCTGCCTTACATGTTCCTGTCTGACTCTTAGAGTGAATGCCAGAGAGCTACTTGAAAGCTGCAATTGTCTGACAATAACCTGATTTACAGCTATTTGGAAAGCATGCAGCAGAGCAAGTTGGGGAACCCTTGCTGGAGACAGACATTTGACTTCAAGTAGTAGGCATAGCTCTTGCTGTGGCTGCTAGCAAGGAGCTCCCAGCCTCTATTATTTGATGACTAAAAGCATCTTGCAGCTGTTTAAACTTACAGCACTTGGAGAAGAATGCAACAGAGTGGAATAAATTGTCTGTATGGGTGGGATGAGCCCATGTGAACCTGGGCTGTGTCCTGGCTGAGCTGATGTGCCCCTGGGACTTGTGCCATTCTCTAGCAGCTGGGCTTGTGCCAGCTATCCTGGGATTTGGGCAGTGAATAAAGTGATCAGAAGGACAACAGCTTGAAGTAGAGGACATTAGAGCTTGGTAAACGAGGAAGGCAGAAACCCAACCAAAACTGCTTTTCTCTGGAGAAAAGACATTAGTTGTTGCCTGAAACATCAGCCCCGAGGAGCTCTTACCTCGGGCTGAAGATGTAGCTGTCAAGTTAATGAGTGGCTGAGTCTGAGACAGTCTCCTTGCTGCAGGTGTGTGTGTGTGTGTGTGTGTGTGTGTGTGTGTGTGTGTGTGTGTGTGTGCGCAAGTCCCTGGCAGTTGGGCACCATTATGCCCAACAGGTAAAAGCCAACAGCTTACATAAGTATGGAGTGGTACCTAAGCTGAGTTTAGATAATCCATCTTGGAAGCAGAAGCATGCTGTAAGATGAGCCATTGACTGAGAGATTTTAATAGCTTGGACTGACTGTAGTGGAAGTGTCTTTAAAGGTAGGATGTAGGATTGGTTTTTCTGTTGGGAACACAGTTCTTTGCCAGCACACCCAGCAAAATGTAAGGTCTTGGCTTTCCCTCCTGTTCTTCATACCAGTCTACTGCTTCAGAATGAAATTGAGGTGTTCTGCACAGTATTTTGGCCTTAAACCTTTGCAAACATTCAGCAATGCTTTAAAAATAACCCAAACAAACTAACCCCTAACACCACCACCCAAGAAAAGCCCACACAAAACACATCTTCTCCCATATACTTTGAGAATTCGCCAGCACATATTTCCCTGGGGTTTTTCCAAGCTCTTTATGGATCAGAGGTTACAAAGTTATACCTAGTTTTAAATAAGACTGTCTTTTTATGCATGTGGCCTAAGAAACCTGTATTTAAAGTGAGTAGAGCACTTCAGCCCCACAGCAAATTCCTGGGACCTGGAAACACCTCCAGGGAGCATCATTGTCCCCCAGCTCTTGTACAATTGGCTCCTCTATTAGGAGAGAAATGGGAAAGCTTCGCTAGCAACCCCTGTTCATTCTCTGTGTTGAAAAGGAGTTCAGGGTGCTAGGAAAAGGTAACTTAATGGATTTCCTTTGCTTATTGGCTCTGCCAACTGTCTTGACTTTTCTGGTGTCGTGGCATTTGGTGCTCATTCCACAGCTCCTGGGAGAACCTGAGTGTGCCAAAGTATTGCTTTCTCAAGCTTGTGGCCCTGTGGAAAAGGGGAAAGCTGAAAATGAGATGCAACTGTGAGTTAAACCAGCAGCATATATATATGAGGATATATGTTTCCCCAAATCATTTTTTAGGTTTAAGGCCTTGGTTTGGATCTCTGTTTTGGTGGCACACTTGCTAATAAGTCCAAAAAGAGATTTATTGTTGTTTTTATGGAGAATTTGATTTGGGTGCAGTTAGCAAGCTGCCATAACCCTAAATCAATCCTGTCATCTGGCCAATTATTCTCTGTTTTGTCTCTACTACTGAGCTCATTTTCTTTTCTCAAGTGTGGCATAAAATTTGTATGTACTTGAAAGTGGAAGATTTAACAGTGCTTTGAGGAGTGCTGCTCAGTTGATGTGCACGTGGCACGTAGGAATTTAGAAGTAAAAGTTCTTTTTGAGGTTCTGAGGGTTATGGTGCTGCTGAAAGATTAGTGAGAAATTCAGCTACATGTTTGTCAGGACCCATAAAACATCAGGACTGCAAATATGTGATGTCTGGGCTTTGGTGTTGACTAAGCACAGTGCAAATACAGGTAGGTGCTGGAAACAAGAGGTTAGGTTTAAAAAAAAAACCAGACCAAAACCCATGCTGATGGAAGAGAAAAATATCCTGCCAAAAATAAATCTAATTATTCACTAAAAGACAAGACAACTTCTAGAAGAAACTGTCTTCCCTGATGCAATCTCATCCCACCTAATTCCTGAACCATAAGAGCACACACATTGTAGGATGATGATAGATTAAATACAGAATGTATAAAAAGTCAGAAGCCATGCTGTGTTTCCTGCAGATTGTAGATGGCCTCTCTTCCAAAGATACTGAATATTTTACCTGCCCAGCACTGCATTTACAAACAGCTAATAGATGTAAGTGTTTGAATGGGAGGTCAAGGCTGAGGGTTCCAAAGCAATTCACTGCCAACCCAATGCCTACTGGCTGAAAAGCTGCCTGCTTCTTGGTGCCAAGGTGCAACTGAAGCTACTTGCTGATGATCAAAGATGATTCAGCCTCTCAAACATTGCCTGACTCTTCATTGCCTCCTTTGTCATGCTGAATACCAGCAGCAGGCAGGGAGGGGGGTTCTTGTGTGTGTCTGAGATGGAAACTGCCCATTTCTACTCTCAGCCCAGCTGTGTGCCTGTGTAGGCAGAAGATGGGAGCCACCTCTCTGCAGAGAGCAGCTCTCTCGCCTTTGCAGAGGAGAATGTTTTCCCCAGCCTTGTTTTCTCATTTGTGCAGCTCCGATGTCATGTTTCAGGGAAGGCAGGAGCACTTAGCTGCTGTGAGGGAGGGTGTTGCACTGCTGTCCTCTTTTGCCCATGTCCTGGGGTCTGTGTGTGTCCCTAGGTGTGAGTAAGGGACCCTTGGTGGGGCTTTGGGATGGAGATGTGATGCTTTTTGCTTCTCCTCTGAAGTTCTGATAAAAGAAATGCCTTGGAGAAAAGGTTTTTGCCCTGCTTCAGTGCAGTAGTGGGCTACTGAGAAGCAGCAGTACCAGGGAGTATGAATGCCTTTTTCTCTTGCATTATTTGGCTGCAGGTGTGCTTCAGTGACTGAGAATATCGATGGTGGAAGTGGTATGATTGCTGATGCCATATTACAGTGGTATCTTGCAGTGTTGGCAGCTCAAAACTATCTTTTCTTGTTAACTTTAAGTTTACACTTTGAGAAGGCTGCAGGAATTTAAAAATCGGGCCCTGCCACCAATGCAGACCTTGAGCTGTGAGCCAGACTGAGAGAAGGCTAAGAAAATGCTTATTTGCTTTACATTCATGCTTTTTTTATCCACCTGAAAGAGCTCTACTCAGCTTCAAAAGCTGCTGCTGTTCACTTCCAATTGAATAGAAGCTGATGGTAATAGATTAGTTGTCAGATATCTTGTGAGGGCAGCTACCTGGCAATGACATATTATTAACAGTAGTTTAAATGATTGCACTTGTTTCAGAACACCAAGTGGAGCTGCATCTAATACAGTTTTTCTTTAGGATGATCTTTAGGTGGGTTATTTTTACGTGCTATTGCTAAATCAGAGGGGCTGCAAGCTCACCCCTCAGCTAAATGGGGTGGGGTTGGTTTGTTTTATTTGGAAAAAGAAGATTAATATATATATATACCTAGGCACCCCTTCTTCTTGGCTGGTGGTGTTTCCATGAATGCTTAGGCCATTTTCTAGGCTGAGGAGAAGCATTTAGGAATGTTTACCAGGGACTCTCACCAAATCAAGCAGTTCCATTCCCTGGCTGCTTTGTTACCTTGGGGGGAATCTGCTCCCACAGCTGGCTCTGCATTTGCCACATCTGGAGGGTTGTCAGTGGGCTGTGGCAGTAGATGGTGGGAAATAAGAGCCCATAACAGTCAGGCTACAATGCTATGAAATTTTTACAGTAATGCTCATGCTGCAGGTATCCAAGGGTCAGAGAGGAAAATTGCAATGCCAGCTTCAATTAATAACTGAGATGGGGAATTACTGTCAGCACGTGTCAGTCTGTCCCTCCAAGCCCTGCAGGAGGCTGCTGCCCTTCTGCTGGGACAGGCAGGGGTGCAGCAGCAGCAGGTGGGTGCTGCACAATGCAGGGAGAGCATGGAGCATCCAGGCTTCAGCTGGGAAGGGGCTGCTGTGCCACACTTCTATCCTTGCCCTTATTCCCTGCAGCCTGAATGAAAGGACGGGTGTTCACTGTGGTTGGGTTTTTAGATTGTTGGGTGGGTATTTTTGGTTGTTTTTGTTTTGCTCCATTTGCTTGCTTTTTCAGAGGGGTAATTTAGGAGGCAGAGATGATCTGATGATTCAAAAGAATCACAGAATCACAGAAATTAGGGGCTGGAAGGGACCTAGAAGATCATCTAGTCCAACCCCCCTGCCCGAG